>CAVNYN010285574.1:0-122666 GCA_963692815.1 Nyctanthes arbor-tristis | reverse complement strand
GCTCTACAGCCTTTTGCTGTTTTACTCATAACTTTGTTCGTCAAGGACTCATCATTTGTTTCATTTGTCTCTGCTCTTCCGATCTAAGAAGTTACAAATGCGGATCGAAGAACAAGCAAAGCAACTCCAGACGATGATGGAGTGCAAAGTCAAAACAACGTAACAATTAGCATCACAGCTTAGAAGAATAGCTTTTGGTAGTGAATCAATAAATTTTGCAGGAACAGGCATTTGATTTCCACCTTTCTATAGAGGTTTTTTTTTTTTTTTTCTGTACCTCAGAAGTTCTTTCAAACTCCAAAATTCTTTCACCATATCATGGATAAAATAAATATGCAAGCGCAGATGTCGAAATGCAATTGAACTAATAGAGGCGGAACAACTAGGAATTGTACTCGCAAAATAGTACATCCATGCCACATAAGAAAGAATGTACACATTTGTACTACTTTAATGCAGATTAATTGTACTTGGAATTTCGGGGGGTAAAAAAAAGAGAAGAAAGAAAGGAAGTACATTCACATCTGCCCTTAATCATAAAGAGCACATCTCAAAGTTCTAAAAAGCGTGATTTCACACAATGACAATTAATTGTACTAAAAGACAGTCTTTTCCTTGAGTAATGCTGCTATTTATCAAAATTTGTGATGATCACTGCGCTTTAAGTGATATTAAATGATAAATTTACTTGAACGAATCATATACCATTGCACTTAATTGGACCCATCATTTAATTACAACATATTACCACATTGGGTGATCATCACCACTGATAATGAATAGCATTACTCTCATCTCTTATGTATCACAATAGAAGTAAGTGTTAATATAAACGAAAAAACATATTCCACAACATGTCTATTATTTTGGTTACAAGATTGTCTACGCTACTGTTTATCTGAAATAATGTTCAAACTATGTCCACAAGCAAGGTAATGGAAATAATTATGTGAGTGAATTTTACACTCTAGTTAATTTACAAAAAATGATGAGTTCTGTGGTAAATTCATGCTGGATTCAATTTCACCCAATTTCCATCTTCACCCCTCTGAAATACACGGGCCTGCTTACGAGGAAATGTCTCTCTCCAAAGTGGGTGATGAATCAAGTAGTCACACTGCCTGCACAAAGAGATAGCTTCAACATCAACTTCTCCATTATTTCCCTTCTAATAAACATATGCTAATACTTTACATAAAAGCACAAGGAACAGTCAAAAGAAGCATGAATGCCCGGGGCATCAAACAAAAAGCTAGTCCTCGAAGAGCAACAAATGGCTCTATCAACCAGATACATGCTACAAATGTGTAAGGTAGTTATTTGGGGAGTGCAGAAGAAGATTTATGAAATCACATCATAGTTCACTATTAATCTGACAAGATCAGAATCATTCAATTTACATGATCTTCAGAATGCCAGATGGGTCCATAAATCAACATACACTTGATATTGGTATTAGAAGCCGAGTCCTTAAAATCAGAAAGAAGGTTATTGTAACAATAATCCAAGCAACTGTCTATTTACCTTCTTAGATTCTCAACAAAATCTGGAGCCTCAGCAGCAGGGGAAGTTGAACATCTATGAAGCATTTCTGTATCAGGAAGTCCTTGCATCGTCACTGCGATGTATAACTGCCAAGTGCTCCTATATGTGAAAAAGAAAGAATTAACATCAATACAACTTGAGAAATTGTTATTATGAATCAACCACCAAAAAGGCACAAGGATCATGAGAAGCCAAGGCACAAAACAAAGCTCTTTACCAAATGCATGGAGCAATGACAAAACGATCAGTCTTGGTGTCATATGTTTCGAGCAACCTCCCACCCCAATTGGGATCATCAAAGCACGCAGTCACACGAATTCTTCGAACCACTTCATCTGGGCATCTTGATGCTCTGTCAAAGCTGGCTGGCATAATTGACCCAGTGGATGTTTCCACCTAGGGAAGAATTGCAAGTAAATTAAAAAAAAATTGACTAATAAATATCTAGAAATTAGACAGGGACCTTTCCATAAAAATGTGTTTCTTCAAAATGAAATATAAAGAAATCTCTCTTGGGACTCTCTGGAGATCTTAGTTATCACAAGGACACTGTTTTCTTTCAGTTTCTCCAGATACAAGAGACTGATTCTTTCAGTTTTAGTTTCTCCCTCTTTCTCTCAATTCATTATCTTCATAAGCAATTAATAGAGAGCGTGTAATGATTAATGACAGAATAATATAAAATTTTCAATAAGCATGTTAAAGAAAAAGGATAAAAGAGCAAAAAAAGATATGCAAGTCTCTATTTCATGTTTCATGAGAAAATAATCTCAAAGGGTGATTGGTTCTTATTAGAGCACCTCCAATGGGATGCCCATTGGAGTAAAATTCTTGCCACATCAACAAAAAATGCTGATGATGCATTAGAAAAAATAAAATATGTCTACCACACCCTCTACATCCAGAGGGTGCCGTAGACACTGTCTATTCACACCCACTACCTATTTTCTACCATTCTCTCTCATCATTAACCAATTGTGATTTAACAATTGCCTATTTCTTCAACTTATTCATTAAACTACGGGAGACAGTTTCTATTCTTGCCACCTACAAAGCAATCCATGTTCTAACTTGGAGATGCTTCTATTTGTGACAAATTCTCCAAAAATTATAATCTCCACCAACCCATTGATTTGACTACTACTCATTTACAACCACATATTTCAAACCCCTTTACATAAGCACCACCATTCTACCTCTCTCATTATAATTTCCCCATAATTTTGAAGGACATCACAAAAAACAAGGGAAGGACATCGCAAAATTAAAGCTAACCGCGAATCCACTGAAGATAGGCAGCGCCATTCCATCAGGATCCCATCTAGTGTTATGCTGAAGAACAAAGACAGTTTGAATCTGGAACTTTTCGTTCCTATTTCTCAGGGTTTCAACTATCTCTGCACACAAAGGATATGAATATCCATCCAATTTGGCAATACTTTTCGTAGAATGATTTTCATTCTGCAAAAAGATTTCAAAGATTTAACAATTTTTTTCTCAGAGTGGTAACATCTCTAAGGAATCAAAATTGAGGCATTGTCTCTAGGCCAGACCTGAGAAGTGGTATCATCAAATCGTGCTCTTCCGATCTCACCTGAATGGAACAACCATGAACAGGTTACATTCCCAACAGCAACACATTAAATAAGAAACAATCATCATCAAAGCAATTTAATCATACATCCAAGATGGTATCAGATTCATGATCTGCAACCAAAGATAACATCTGATTGAGGCCAATATCAACAACATTTGGAGAATCCAGATGACCAATAGAAGTCCTGTAACAAGAAGCAAAGCTCTTACATCATAAAAATGCAACAAAAACATTTTCAGTAGCAAGAATCTTCTGCATTCAGTGTATGGGGCTCACATTCCATTTTTTGGGTTACGGATTACAAGGCCCACACAGGTTGTAGCCTCATCAGTTCCAACGAACTTGTTACAAGAAGTAAAAATGGTTAGTTGATAAGTAAATTTAAGAAATGACACAATAAAAGAAAGTCAGATTTAAAACTGAAATCTGCAATCATATCAAAGAAAGAAAGACCAGCACGGGATGGAGCTTCAAATATTTGTGGCCCGTAAAGGGTATAAAATTTTGGAATCAAATCATCACACTTTAATCAAAATTACTCCAAAGGCATTTTAAAGCAAGATTAAAAAGAAATGTAGCAACAATTGGCATAAAGATGTAGGTATTATATTCATTAATCTGCGCTTGCCATCATTTGCACTATTCCAAAAGAGGGAGAAGTATAAGCAAAAACTAAAATAAAGGACAATGCGTGATAGAAGCTTTCAGAAAAAGTGAAATAAAATTTATTTGAAAAATAATTGGCAAAAAAAAAAAAAAAAGGAAATAAAAAGAGGATAAGCTTTAACGCTTGGGTAAAAAATCAAGTTTACTTTTAGTGACATCATTGGAATTCCATAAGAAGGAATTATATAGAACACAGAAGGTCAAAACATGAGAGAGCAAGAGAAAAAAGCAGGACTAGATGGTGGAATCAGATGCAAGTTGCAAGAAAGGAAATGGTTATCAGAATTCAACAACGAATTCAATCCACTCATGACATAAAATATACAAGGCTTCTGAAAAGTGGGGGAAGAAAAGAATTAAAAAAAAAAAAAAAAGAGCCACAAACATTGGGAAAAAGCATTCCTTGGATATCATAATTGATCTTATCTTTTTGGGACACTGAAATTCAGGTTTTCTCGCTGTGGGGTGGGATTTTGGTGGTGTATCTGTGTGAGATAGTTGTTATCGAAGGAGAATGCAATACATTAAAACTTCATAGCAATTTTACAGCTTTAAAAGCGAGCAATATAATAATTCAGGCAGGGGTGTATTGAAAAAGAATTCTATAAATATCAAGACTACAGCTGGGAAATCCATATGTGCCCAAGTTCAAACTAGTAGAAAATTAAAAGTCATTTTCCCCCAGAAAAATGATTATCAATCACCGGCTGACATATCCCCATTAAGGCATTACCATCATTTAAGTCTTTAACTAGTGGCCAGCAATTATGTCCCTTTAATTTCCTTTCTCCAGCACAAAGAATCCATTTTCCTCATTTTCACAGACTTGCAATGAAATCACAAGTTGGACCGCAGAATTTATGCAATGTGCAGCCTGATTATGGTGCAAAATATGAAAATTTTCCAATAGCTTAGCAGCATTGATTGTGTGCATCAGCAATGACAAAATGACTAAATGAGAAAGCAGTAAATGGCTAAGATAGTGGATGTAATTTTATGGTTTACTTTGAGTTCATTTGTTGGAGCAAATATTGCAACTTTTCAATAGAAAACAAAAACATACATCAACAAGTGCAGGGTCAACAGTTGCAAACTCCCTTTGGAAAACGTAGACCCATTTACTCTTTGGTGACCTTTCTGAACCAGAGGGTTCAGAAATTGAGAACTTCCTCTCTGGAAGATTTTTAAATAAGCTTGAGGCAGAAGCCAAGACAGGATGCTCCATCAAAGAAATCAAAGTATGAATACCCTGTTCCTTATTAAAAAAAAAAAAAATAGTGAAAATTCAATAGCCAATCAGATTGTACTTGTATGAAATAAAGCTAGTATTATTGTGAGAAACACTCAATATGGAATCAATCTCTTATATGCTCCAGATAATCTGTCATGTTATGTAATATGCCACCAAAGAGTCTGAATGCAGTAAATCCAACTACATTGTTGAAGATTCTTAAGCATGACAATTTGATAATTGTATAAGATAGTTTATCTACATCTACGATATATAAAACGTGTGGATGAGTGCGGAATTCTTGATTTAAAATTTTAACCCTTTGATTTTAAGCTTAAATTCCAATTACGAGAAAGTCTTTAATAGGATGGTCGTACCGTCCTATGTGGTACGACCATCCAATGAGGTGAGGTGACCTTATTCAATAAGCCAGCCTCTCCCAGTGTAGTAAGACCATCTTGAGGTCCTAGGTGGCAAGAGACAAAACCTTAGATCCCGGGGTGACCTCACCTCATTGAATGATGATGGCCTCCACCCCAAGATGGTTTCACCTCATTTAATGTCACGCCACATGAGACGATACGACCGTCATACCAAAGACTCACTCACAATTTACCCTTATGTAACTCATCTAAAAATGTGCAATTGTCCAATTGAAACCAAAATCTTGTCATTTTGATTTTAGGCATGCAACTTTTTATTTTTATCAAAATAGCCGCCACTTAAAGTATAAGCTTATTTCTTTCTTTTGATAGTTATAACATTATTTTAAAGTCAAAAAATATATAATATGTGTGAATTAAAGATCTCACCATAATTTTTTTTTAAAGGGATCTCGCCATAAATTTTAGTGTAAGCTAAGAAATAAGAGCAAATTATAAACATGTTATCCACAAAGACCCTCAAAAATTAACGTCAAAGTTTCACGTTTTACTTTTTTCCTGTAAACCCAATCATTTTAGGTTAGTCCATTTAAGTCCTAAATAATATTATAATTTCTATATAATTCAATTTGGAACTGAAGAATTATTAATTAACATCAAACTAGTTTCCATTTTCCTGTCACATCAAAATTAGATAGTAATATTCATATTTTGTTACATAATTAGATTAACTCGTACTAAATTGTACCTCTTCCGATCTATCTATTTAAGCCTTACTTTGAAACTAATTTTATTTCCTTAGTCATCTCTTTTGTAGTTTGATTCATGTATATATTTCTTTTACTAATTTCAATGTGTCCTTTAACAATATAACTTGCCACCAAATTTTGAAAAACATTTATGCATTGTTTGGTGGCAACAAAGTTCATAATCTTTTGTTCATAAACAACACATGGCATTTAATTATTGGAAATTGGCCTTTAAATTGGCCTTCAATTAGCAAAAGGCACTATAATTGCAGAATGATATAGAACTCCACAACCTATCAATGTTTCTGTTGCCTAGTGCAAGTGTAAAAAGAGTCCCGTAATGACACACAAATAAAAGACTCTGGTGTTAGGTGCAGTTTATCCAATTATCAATGACCTTTGCTCAATGAACATTGTAGGAATGTAACATACAGTAACACAAGAAGGAAAGAAAAGGGGATATACATTATTGGAATAGGTACACTGTTTCATTCTTACACATCAACAAATAAATGTAGGAGCTTGCTGCAAAAAGTTGCCCCTAACAATGCACATGCTAACAAGCCCCCATTAGGGTTGCTGTATTAATTTTAAAACAGAATTCAACAATTTTGATCCAAATATTTCATGGGACCCACAGCAAAACTACTTTTTCTCCACCACTCATTTCATTTTTATTTTAAAACAGAAAAAGGTAAAACTAGTGGGGGTTAAGTTTCTCAGCTTGAACTGGGTAATAATAAATAAAGTGTACCAAACACTCTTTTCAACCTCTCACTCGTATCTTTGAAGTCTAAGTAAGTTTCAACGTTCCATTTCAATCTTGAGTTTAGCTCTAGGAGCATCTTTTAAATTCCCAACAAAAATTATCATTGAAAAACCATTCTTCCCACAGCTAAAGATACAACCCAGTAAACTAGTGTTGACAAGGTTTGCATTACATCCACGAATCTAGAGACACTGGATAACATTTCGAAAGGATTCTACATTATCTCAAAGGCAATATTAGAGCATCGTATTCCTCTCTCAAAGTATTCAGGATTTTTTTTCCTTCTCTGCGGTTAACTGGTTATATACTGGCTAGAGGCTAGAGCACAGATCCTGGTGATCATCATTCATCACCCTACAACAGAGTTCTACATTTTTCTTGGTGGAAATTTTATCACGTGAAGGTTTGGAGTGAAATAGAATTCTGTGAAGGCACCACTGAAGCAGAATATTGCAACATTTACAGTGAGATCTTCAAATCTTGCAAATTAAAATTCCATTAATTTGGCCCAAAACATCAACAGTGTTTCAATTAATGCTATGCTAGTAATATACTCTATTACTCAGGCTACCACAATTGATTTCTTCAATAGTAAAAACTCACTCAAACTTAGGCCGCTTGTGAATTTCCTTATAAAACCACTTCACGGTGCATTTTAACTGATAGTGAGTCCTGGATCCCAGAATCAAGTTTGTATGGGGGCTGTTAACAGTACTAGTCGAGCAATACTATTGATAAACTTCTAATCCATTTAGCGACGCAACTAATGTCTTAGAATATTCTAATGTATACAATCATTTATCTTGATGCCAAGAAACCAATTGATATTGCTTAATTCACTGATTAAGAACAATCTGAAATCTAGTTATAGGCAGCGAGTGTAAAGAAGTAAAATGAACTAATCCAAGCAAATGAAAGATGAGAATACTCCCAAGTTTGAATGGTACCTGAGATGAATCATCAGTTGCAAACGGAACACCGCCCACATAAATCATGCTGATGAATCTTCGGATGCAGAAGAAATTGCAAACTTCAGTGAACGAGAAGGAATTCAAGCTAGGGCATGTGATTTGCGCCAAGCCATTTCCGTGAAGTCAACTAAGTGTTTGGTTAGAGTTTGGACTATAATTTGGATTATAACTTATGACATTATTTTATTGATTATTTTTGTAAAGAATAAATAATTACGGTTTGATTTTTACTTTTAACTTTTAAAAAAAATTAAAACTAATGAAATGATGTCCCATGAAAAATTATACTTTAAATTATATTTTGAATGTCTAGCCAAACACCTTATAAGTCTTCCAAATTGTGGAAGTATTTGAAAATATTTTGCACTAGTGGACCTCAAACTATATAGTCTTTTGCTCTTGGGTCCTCATCATTTTCAATTTTCGAAACATTCCAAAGTTTACTAGTATTCTTACTAAAAACTCCCTCTAGAAAAACCCAATGCATGGAATCACGCGCCCGGCTCCACCACGTCTGCTGACGACCAAATGGCTCTCTCCACCCCTCCACGGCCACCTGACCCTCCATCCACCACAGCCGCAACCGCAACACGGCCCCTCTTCCCCGAACCAAGGTCCCCTAACTCACAACCCCTTCCCTTTGATCCACCACCCTTAAATCCGAATCCCACTTACCTACAATTAGTTCCCGGACCCCTCCACCCGCCAGACCCGGTGCTGCTTCTCTACCTCGTTGCCTCCTCCAGCCGTGGATTTCTCCCCGGACTGTCACGATGCTTGCGGCCAGACCTGCCTCGAGACCTCTGTTCGTGTTCCCCCATCCCGAGGCGGGTTATTCCGGGCCCATTTTTTCGATTGCCAGCGGACCCTTTCCTGCTGCTAATGGTGCTTCCTCTACTGCTGGAGGTGGAGTCGTACCGGGTGTGGTTAAAGGAATTCCTATCTCATCTTCTCAGCGTCCACGACGCTCTTCCGATCTCCCCTTCTTTCCTGTCGATGCAATTTTGAATTCGATGGAAGTTTGTAGTTTTTATCCAGTAGCGGTGAGAACCTACCGCACTCTTTCTCATTAATCGTGAGAGATGGCTCAGAATTCATAACATCTCACGATCATAGTCGTCATATGGTGAAATTTTATGTTATTATTACTCTGCGAGATCCAGCGAGACCAAATAATTATACCATCAATGTACGAAAATTCACTGGTGCATAATGTTATAATCCAATTTGCAATACTATTAATCGTGTCAATTGTCTTCAGCACTGTAATGTGATTAGAATGCTGAGATTCAGTTCAATCAGTGCAAGTGCATGACTACAAACTTATGGTAGCCGTTGAGTATGGTAAATGCTAGAGCATCACAGAACAAGTTAATATTTGAGTGATGGAGTTTTCGTGTGACCATTGGATTCCATTTGAACCACAGAATATATTGGGGGTAGAAATGCTGTAAGGATCCCATCAGTCACTACAAGAATTATGAATTGAATCTTATTTCATTTCTTTGAGTAATATGATTTTCTAAGGTCGTTATTGGCATGGCATCAATCATTTCAAAGGAAATATCTGAACTAAAATGCAATATTGTTGCTACAAATTCTTCCGTCAATCATGAGTGGTCATATAAAAAATACCCTGAGTTTTATTAGCATGCAAATTTGGCAGAAGTGGATGGCTGCATGAATCAGAACTCTCAAGGTTAGGATAGAAAGGCATATAATGGATATATCAGAATATAACAGAAAAATGAATACATAGGTTGCCATGTTGAAAATGGATCTTAATGACCTATGGCAACTGATGATTTGGGACCGCCTTCGTGCGTGGACAGAGATGCATTTGGAATGTGTTCACGATGACTGCATGATGTGTGCAGGCTGTATGCCTGTATCTTTTCTCCATCAAACTTTCTTTGTGAATTGCAATTTTTCTTATCCATTGATTTCAATGAGGAAGCTGCAATTATAGTCCTACTAATGGAGAGTTCCTTGGCCATCTTTTGCCCTCATTCAGAAACTAACACCATTAATTTATGTTGCGTTATATTTTAAGAGGAATGAAAACTGCAATGTTTGATGACTGTTTTATATATATGATATATTCATGAAGTAAGCTACATTACTGACATTTGTGTCACTTGATGCAATAAGGCTGAGATAACATCTTTGGAAGCAGAACAATGGTTAATGGTTGAAGTACATAAAGCAATGTAGATGTAAAAGGATCAGGGAAGCACAAAATTATCTGAAAGTTAGCTTCCACTTCCTCATATGTGATGCTTGTCATGTTAGATAGTGTCAGCAGCAATTACAACTTCGGCCCTTTCCAACAAACGAAGGTATTTATGCAGGTTTTAGGCT
The DNA here is from genome assembly GCA_963692815.1 of Nyctanthes arbor-tristis. Lineage (NCBI taxonomy): Eukaryota > Viridiplantae > Streptophyta > Magnoliopsida > Lamiales > Oleaceae > Nyctanthes > Nyctanthes arbor-tristis. Next base: position 112,394 of record CAVNYN010285574.1, on the reverse strand, counting down.
GTAAATGTATTGGCCCTAATCTTAAGATGCTGTTGATAAGAGAGATCTAATTGTCACACTATACGTTTTGGAAGTGAGAATATTACTAGCATTTTACCGGGCGATCTGAGTGACAGCTTAAGCTCGGCTCACCTTGCCTTTGGGTTTCCACCGTTTGGTCGTAAATTTTAAGGATCTACTAAGATTAAGTTGGTTTCCACTTTACATAAGATGTTGCTTTTTGTTATCTCCGATGCCTGAGCTGCAAGATGGTGTCAATGAAGACAACTTTAAATGTAAAATTGTAAGCTGTCTAGAATTTTTTTTGGCTCTGTCAGTTTCTAAATATATTTTAAATATATATTTTTTTGGTTCTGTTAGTTCTGTTAGCTGTCTATATTTTAAATATATTGGTTCTAGGGATATGTGAAGGTGAACTGATAAAGTTTGGGAGTAACTACAATTATTACGTTGTGCTTTCACAGTCAATGACTAATTCTCTGCACTGCATCTTTCCAATTGTGGTGGTTGTAAGCAATTCTTGCTTCTCATGAATTGTATTTGTTCGCATTATTGTTATATATGGAACGGTAATGGGGTATGGCATGTGGACAAATTCTAGATGATTGTAACCTTTAATATATAGTGGAATTCAAATCGATTGAATACAGAATAGACACAACTCAAATGGACGATCTTAATAATCTCTTGGTACACCACTTTATGTATGTTTCCCTGGGTAACGTTTCACACTTGCATGTGGGGTTCAGAAGATGTGATAACCAATTTCCAAGAGAAGTCTGAAATATGGCGAGTTAGTTTTTTATGGGGTGGTTGATTGCCTCCTCTTTTAGTTTTCGAAGATATGTATATATACAATAATAACGGCTCTAAAATATTCTTCAGATCGGCTTTGTTGCATGCACGTTGACGTGTGTTTTTGATTTCCTTTGTACAGAAGAGATAAGTACGCTTCCTGGCATTCAGTTTCAGGATGAGGGACCTGTTGAGCATTTATCCATGAAGGAACTCTTGTAAAGACATGTCAAGCATTCTAAGATGGTTCGGTCGAGGTAATTTGACACTCATTAACATTTCTGGAATTGCATGCGCTAACTCTTGGTTTTTGAATAGTTATTTTCTTGAGAGTGAAGATGTGTGCATATTTGTTAAAGAGCTTTCAATGCTGCACAGTATTAAATTCCTCAGTCATATTGTTTGCGCCTCACTAGTAATGGGATGTCACTTGTCAGTGATTCAGATATTTCTTGATATTGCCTTTTTGCAGGAAACTATGGTGTCATTTTTCTTTCTGAAAGTACATTGATTTTGTCTTACGGTATTGTTTCTCTATGACGAGTCATTTGATTCTGTTTTCTCTGCCAGAAAAGCCATTGGAGGTATATTTCAAAAGAAACAGGAAAAAGATTCTTTGTTCAAAGCCTTTAGAGACCACATTTTGTACTCCTTTTGTGTAGAATATGTACCTACATGCATTTTTCATGCTGAAGTTATGTGAAAAATTTGTTTGAATGGGTTTCCAAGACGTGCCTAGAATATTGGTAGGAGACTATTCTATACTATCTAGAGTTCTTTAAGAATAATAACATCTGAATGAAGTTTTCTTCATTAGTCTTATCATCCATTATTTTTCTTCCAAGAAAAGTAAACCATACCATAATCAACAGTTGAGCACTTGGTGTTAAGGATTCTGTCTTATTGTATGTGCGTGTGTGCATCTTTCTGGTTTACGATAATCACAACTATTGATGCCATGTCTGCCGATTAAGAGAATAAAGGCTCCAGCGGATTCCGAGATACAAAACTAGGCTCTATTACCTCCTGTCGCCGAGCAACAGTTGAAGAATAAGTCTACCGCAGCAAAGTGAAAAAGAATTTTCTCATCTTATTGTCAATGGCAATATAAAGACGTAGTTGAAAGGTCTTGTTTTAGGAGTGGCCTGTTTAGGACCTTCAGGAGTCTGAGAGTTTTCTATTTTCTTTTAATTATAGTTGTCTCAGTAGGGTGATGGATTGGAGTAGAGCTCCAGAATCGTGTGTAGGCTGGAAAATTATGCCAAATGGATAGTATTTTATACGAGTTTTTTTTTTTTCCTTTTTTCTTTTTTCTTCTTGTTGAAGAAGATGAATATGGAGATAAAGCAGGAGCTGGAGGAGTAACAATGCATTAATTTGACTGAAGAAGTCCTTTTTGAGAACCAAGATAATAATAATAATAATAATAATAATAATAATAATAATAATAATAATAGATCAATCTCTTTGAAAATTAGTTGATTTTTTCAATTAAAAAAATAAAAATTGAAATTGCTACTAAGCCAATATAAGTTAGGGACTGCTATTTCAACCCAAAAAAAGAAAGGTGAGGAGCTGCTGGTGCAAATAAAAGTTACAAAGCTTGCAGGCGCTTCCTTTATATACATATACATATATATATATATATATATTCTTTATCCAACACGAGGGCATTATACCTTTCATCAATGGAGTTGACTAATTCTAAAAGCTGAGAATCTTATTGGATTCCATTAGCACTAAGTCAAACCCTATAAGAATATTATAATAATATAACCATGCAAATCAAGAAAGCAACTAGCGTCATAATGTCATATAATGGCAAAATGCTGCCGCATGTCCCATTCTCAGAAGGCCAAGAGGTGGATTGAATTTGATATGGAAGAAAAAAGTTATGTGTACATAAATTCTTTATGTAAATCTTTTATAGAGATATATATATATATATAGTGATGTATTAAAAAGATGAGCATTAATGTTGTGAGTGATATGATGGTGGGAAAAAAGATTTCTATAAAGTGTCCTTGTTTAAAAAAATTATTAAAATATTTTTGTAAACTAGCACAACTCAATGAAAAAGGGGATTAAAATTCCCGGACAAGAGATCAAGAAGGCTTTGTCAGTCCGCTGCCATCTCTAAACATTTTGTTAATTTATTATAAACTGGTCGAACGACTAATTTGGATATCATGGCTTGTGATCAAGGGTCTAGTCAGAAGAAGGTCTAAGAACAATTGAAACTTGACCATCCTTAATCGAAACACTAAGGCTGTGTTCTCCTCGTGATTCAGTTTTTTATTTTTCAGTTTTCAATTTTCTATTTTTCGTGCTTGATTTCAGATTTCTGAAAATCCATTTACTTTGTCATTTTGAAAAACTATTTTAAGAAATACAAAATTAGAAAACATGTTCTTGTTGACATTTTGAGAATTTATTGCTTGTTAAGTAAATTAAATAATTTTGTTCTTTCCTTAAAAAAAATATTTTGTTCTAATGAATCATTACCAAGATTAAAATATGAAATTTTGTCATATAGTTTGTTATGAGAAAAAAAAAAGAAATTAGAGGAGAGAGAAATAAAATTTGGGAAAAGGGACGGAGAAGAGATAAGAGAGTAGTCGTAATTTAGGTGCATCATTAGAACAAAGGAATTAGAGGAGAGAGAAAGAAACTAAGTAAAGGATGGGGAAAAGCAGCATTGTTGTAGTCGTAATTTATTTTGGGGGCGGAGGGACGAAAGGTTGTAAAATTAGAGGAAAGAGAAATTGGAAGTCCCAAAATAAAGTGTTTTCCGTGTTTTTAATTAAGTACCGTGCTTTGCTTAAAACTCTCAAAACGACTTTTTATCATTTTCTATTTTCTTTGTTAAAAAATTCCTTATTTTGCAAAATTCATTTTTGAAAATATGAAAGTAAATGCGTTTTTAGTATTTTAAAAAACTGAAAATTAAAAAGAGTCTCAAAACAGCAAGGAGAACATGCCCTAATTTTAAAAAAAAAATTAAAGGATTATAATTTTATTTATTTTTTGGAAAAACGTGGTAGCAGGGCCAATTTGTCCCGTTTACTGATTCATTTAGATTTTTTGGAAAAACGTGGTAGCAGGGCCAATTTGCACCGTTTACTGATTCATTTAGATTTTTTATATATTTTTTATTTTTCCATATATTTTTTATGTATTTTTTATTTTTTCTATATTTTTTGGTTATTTTTTAATTTTTTTAATTTAAACGAGGTGGGGCAGTTCGGGTCGATCATGACCCACCCGCCCCACGACCCGATTTGCCCCAAACTGACCCGCTCCGACACGCCCCGCCAACCCGCTGGGAGGAAAAAAATTGCCCCGTTCAGATTGCAACTTTAGGGGTTCTCGGTTGGGTCGGTTTAAATTATCATCCCTACCCCCACCGCTGCCCTATGATGTCGAAATGCTTCAACTGTGTCCCCTCCCATTTTGACAAGGCATTGAGATGAGAAAAGATTAAAATTTCTGATTTGGCAAGATTTTGGAGACGAGAATATTACTGGTTTTGATATTGTATCGAATTTTGGTTCATTTGAAAATTTATCTTAAAAAATTAATTTGTTTCTAATTACATATTGTATGTGTATTTTATCTTAGTCTTGATATAGTATCTCATGTTATGGCACTATATGATGTCATATGATCATGTAGCATGCATCAAGGCACAATACATGGGGAATCACAACTATGCGTGCCACACGGTTATATGGTATTATATGGTACTAGATCATTTTGAGTATTTTACCATGCATAAAAAGAAGAATAGTATTATTTACATCAATTTATGTGGCAACTTATATAGAAGGATAATAAGTGAAATTAAAATATATGAACAAATGATCTATTTGATTTAAAATATCATTTAATGCCATATTAATATAGTAATATTAAGCATCATAGTTTTAAATAAATCGACAAATCAACAAAAATTTCTTGGCCGAGTTCAACAAATCAAATATATCGATCGACCCATGGTAGAATGTAGATAGTAAAATTTCTTGGCCGAGTTCAAGAAAAGAGATATAAAAACAAAAATTCTTGAGGGGCCCCATTTTGCCATCCTTAAAATCCCACCAAATAATTATCTAATAAAGCTTTAATAGAGCATGCCCAGTTTGAATTTTGTGTACAAATCAAATCTAATAAGATTTTAGTGATTATTAATACAATTTAGTTATATTCTAAACTGGTTGTGTTTCGTACTCATATTACGTTTGACAACAAAACCACGTTGAGGGAAGCTCATCCAAACCGGTTGTCATTTTTTGACCTTTTCTATACATGATATTAATTAACTTCTAATCAAAGAAAAGTTGTTAAAACCTTGTCAAGCAGGTGTTATACTTTTTTTTTTGCCCCCATTGAATTACTCACCAAATGCACAATATTTTCAAACTTGATTTATCCGTCAACACGATCTAGAAACTAGGCTAAGGGTTTGATGTTCGACTCAAGGTTTTTTTAAGAGTAATGCTATCAAACACTATTGATTTGTTAGTATCATATCAATGTGGCATTAAATGATGAGGAGATATGACACTGGGTCGGGTCGGGTCAGAACTTTTGCCCCTTTTAGCAGCTTGTTTATATTTTTTAATAATTTTTTTCAATTTTTAAATATTTTTATCATATTCTTTGATAATCGTTAAGTTAATCGAGTCGGTCTTGAAACCCAATTTGATCACGAAGTGACCTAACTCGTTATCCTGCACGGCACAATTTTTTTTTTTTTTTTTGCCTTATTCGGATCAGGGCTCATGGGTTTCAACTCAGATCGGATCAACTTGTCATTTCTAATGATAAGTATAGTCAAAGAAGCCATTTATTCATATGCTTTCATCAAGTCAAAGTTTTTTTGATTACAAGGGGATGGAGGGGAGGGAGATGGTGGGATTCGAACCCAAGTATACCCAATAAGGAAGGAAGTCTTTATCTACTGGGCTAACTCTTTGATCCCTTCATCAGATCAAATTGGATTAGACCGAGTTATAGTTTAAAAAATATATATATAATATATAAAGAAGAGATAGACCTCTCTCCACCAAATTAACATAGCCATGAAACAAGACATGATTAAGAAAATTATTGTGAAAATGAATAGCATGAATCCACCTACCACACCAAAAAAAAAATCATAATTATATTTTAATGGACTTCAAAGGATAAGAATGAAAGTTGAAATGTGTCTTTTGGTCAATCAATTTGTCATTCTCCAAAAGTTTCAATTTCACTTCAAATTACGTGTTAGAAAAAAACACATCTATTGGCCCCCTCGTTCGTCAACCTCCTCATATATTGCACACATAATTTTTTTTTTTTTTTCAAAAGGGTACACTTTTTAAAATACAATAAATAAAGTTCTTGAATTCAAGTCTCCTACAATTAGGTCTCGTGTACGGGCTGACCGCTAGCCAAACAAAAATTTTACAAGAAAAAAGTATTATGTATTTTAAAAAATATTTTAAAGGTAAATTTCACAAAAGGTCTCCCACTTTTCTGAAAAGTAATAAATTCATCTCTAACATTTTTTAAGCACGTAAGTCCCCAACCTTTTAGAATTATGCAAAAAGGTCCCTAAATACTACTTTTATCAATTTCTATTGTTCACTTGTTTGATAAAGACAATTTTACCCTTTAGTTAAATTTAAAAAGTAACACAAATTTTAAAATTCATTTTGATATCTCTACTGCTTTTTCTTTCATACTTATATATACTCATTTGTATATCGTTTTATCATCCATTCACTTAACACGAGTTATACATACACATTGATCAATATTTTATTTTTTCTACTCACTTACCTAGCACCACAACCACCATCACTAACACTAATATCATAATTACTTTAGGCGATAAACTCTCTGAAATTTAAATCTGTATAAGTAATGATAAATAAGATGTGATTAATATTCAAGTCATAACATTCAAAACGATTAAAAATTTATGAATTTTTCTTGCGAAAAGAATTGAAGGTTTTAACTAGTGGGTGTAATGGTGTTATGTAAATGAATGGAAATGATAATATACTAATCAATGTATATGTATAACTTATGTTAAGTGAGTTGATGGGAAATTGATATACAGATGAATATGTATAAATGTGTGAAAGAGAAATCAGTAGACAAATCAAAATGAAAATATTCACAAGTTTTGTTTTTATTTTTTAAATTTAAATAAAGGGTAAAATTGTCTTTATAGAAAAAGCGAACAATGAAAACTGAGAAAAATAGTATAGGGACCTTTTGTGCATATTTTTGAAAAGTTGGGGACTTACATGCTTGAAAAAGAAGATTAGAGATGAAATTGTTACTTTTTATAAAGATTGGGGACCTTTTCTGAAAATTACCCTTATTTTAACTTGAAATTCCAACTGTGTTTGTTAACAAAGTTACGCACCAAAATAACGTATACAAAATTTATGTGAAATTATACGAGGGAAATTGCATGTCAATTTCACATGACTTTGTGTAACTCAGTTATAATTAGTTGCCATACATATGTGAAATTTAGACAATAGGGGTTTGTTTCTTTCTTTCATTATATTTTGGAGATGAATGCACACGAGTCATTTTCTGTCAAAAATATATTCCTAAATTCATCACTCTAAAAGTTTTGTATACAAGTGTGTGTTTATTTTTCCAATGGAAACCAAATACGTGTGTATATCATAACCAATAAAACCTGAGTTATTGAATATCCTAAATTTAAGGTTGTCATAACTTTTCAATTTCAAGAAATGTTTTGTGAAAACGTAACTTGATATGTTGTAATGTTTTGGCAATATGTGGGCCGCTCCGCGCCACGCCACGTCAAATCAAAAGTGGATAGTATAACCTTACCTACAGTCAGCGGGTAAACAAAATTTGTGTTGAACTATATTATGTAAAAGTTTTGAGGTATCAAAGCATTTTAACGTGTTAGTGTGTTACTCATCAATCTACGACGTATATAAAAAATAATTATGCTACTTATCAAGGTTCTAAACTATGAAAAATTGTTGAATCGGCAAACTCGATTTTAAATAATAAAAGTACTACATTGCATGCAAAAGAATATTGCATTACTATATGATCATAAAAAAATAATAATAATTAAGATAAAATTTATTAACGCCAATCATGCATGCTTGATGATGTAAATCCACGCCTTTTGTCACGTGACATGATTGATCTTTACTCAAAAAACTTTTAAAAAGAAAACACGATAAGAACCACACTTTAGTAACTAATCTTTTTTTCTTCTTTTATTATTCAAAAATGATTATGATTTTTCACTCTCTTTATCTTTAGCTGATTAAACGCGTAAAAGATGTAAACTTACACGTATAACTAATCACAATCTTTGAATTCAATGGATAAAATTAAGCACCCACAAAAAGCCAAATTGAAAAGATATGAAATTGATATGATTAATTATTGCAAAACGCTTTTTGCAATGTGTGATAGAGGGATATATAGAAACAAAATTGAAAGACAAATGATGAGATTATATATAAATAATGGAAGTTGAAGTTTCTATTTAGGTGATTAGGTCACATCAATTTATAAATATAATTCCCAATAAGGATTATGGAGTGGGGCCATGGTCGGTTGCTTATTAAAATCATCAAAATCTATTCACATGTTATGTGACCCTATCATGAACTAAGATAGGGCAATGCATGTGACACCTATATCATAATAATCATGGGCAAGTGCTTTGTCTTTAGGATTTGGAAACCTACATAAATAGACAAAGATTATACATGGGCCCTGTTTGGGGCATATATTTAAAATTAACCAAGCTCCTTTTTTTTTTTTTGATATAAATTTTAAACATTTTCTCATGATTAGGTCTTTATGAATTATGATCGACTTGTTTTCTTCAACTTTTTGAATAAGACGTTTTTTTTTTTTTTTTTTGTTGAAAGGTAGGTATTTTTATTTTAAATTAACCAATTTTTGGTTTATTTATTTTTTAATAAATATATGTGTATTTATAGCAAAATTCTATTCTTAGCCAACTAGGCAATAAGTCTATGTATGTGCATTTACGGAAGACTTATATGGTTACACTTATTTAACATCATAATTATTTTTCCTTTTTTATATTATTATGTATGCACAATACTAAATTAAATGGGATAAAACTTGATATGACAGGACTTTTGTTTATTTATTATAATGTTGTGTCTTATATCTTTCTAAAATATCTTATAAATGCATACATATATATATATAAATTTAAACGAACAGAAATTGTGTTTATTTTTTTATTTATCTCACTTATTCCTATATATTCTTTTACTTTTTATGTAGCCTATGGATACAAATATATTGAACTCATCAAAAGTTGACACGATACGTTTCTTTAAAAAAAAAAAAAGTTGACATGAAACATATGTTTGTCGTTTTCCTTCAATTTAGCATGAAATTGATCCAAACTTTTGATTTGAGAAGTTTGGATAATGAATTTTATTGTATAAACTTTGCAGTCCACCCGAAGAAGTTCTTAGCCACGTACTAATGTATAATTAAGTCAAATGATGCGATTATTATTTATTAAAAGCATATACAAAGACAATGATAATTTATAATTCAAAGACATAATAATAATAATAATAATAATAATAATAATAATAATAATAATAATAATAATCTATGCTAGCATAGCATGACATTAGTTATGAAAGTAGATAGACCACTTAGACAATGAGATGTATTAATAAAAAATAAAAAGTTATATTTGTTAAATTGTATATATTACTGAAAATTTCCTGTGGAACTACATATAGTTGTAAAAAGGTAAGAACCACCCATTTGTTGGTAGAAAAAGTTCTGCTACTCTAGAAACTGGTTAATCAACAACTAACGCGTAAGATCTAGGGGCCCATTTTAACAAATTGGACCATTGAATCTACATGTAAGTTCATATCTAAGGTTGGAGTATGGTACTCTAGCAATACCAGGATTTTTTTGCTTATACACACGTATCATAAAAATATATACATATCAACTAATCTCGTGTATTAAGAAATGTGAATTAATGTGGTTGGAAATATAAAATTTAGGCTTAATTCCTTAATATACTCTTACTCAAGACTTGCACTACAAATTTATTAGTAGCTAGACTAATAGTTTATTTCGAAAAGAAATTAATTGTACAACTTTTTTTATATAAGTGGACTATAACATGGACCAAATTAAAATAGAAGCTAGGCCTATTTTTATGGGGCGGAGGGAGTATATTACCCCCTCCATCTCAAAAAGATATTCCCCTATTCTTTTATTGTCCGTCTCAAATTATATTCCATTTTCTTTATTTTACTTTTTAGTTTTCTAAAATACCCCTATTTATTGTGCATGATACTCCCTTTATTCCAAAAGATAATCATCCTTTCCTTTTTTATACGCCCCAAATTATATTTCACTTTCCTAAGTTATTTTTTTAGTTTTCTAATATACTCTCATTTATAGTGCATAGTAATTAATTTTGATCACATACCCCGATGTGGGTAGATTAAAGTTTATCCCCTCCTACATAACATGCCATGTAGGAGGGGGTAGACTTTAATCTACCAACATGTAGCATAGTAATTAGTAACAAAAAACAACTTAAGTAGAATATTAAATAAGTCAAAAATATATTAAGAAATATGTGTTAAATTATACATTTTCAATAACATTAAATAATGTTTTCTTATCTATGTGAAAATCTAAAAGGGAATATCTTTGTGAGACGGAGAGAGTAATTATTAATAAAGAAGATAGAAAATGAAATATTAAATAAAAAAGGGTATATTAGGAAATGTATTTATAAATTGTATATTTCCAATGACATTACTTGAGTTTTTTTAATTTGTGTGAAAAATAAAAAGGGAAAATTTTTTTAGAACGAGGGGAGTATATACAGAGACCGCATTGTTTTCATAAGAAAAAACATGTATTAGTGTCCAATGTCATTAGCAAGCATGATTTTCAATAAGTGAGATCGAACTCTTTATAAAAAGACAAATACCTAATAAAATTCAGTCAAATCACATTATCTTGCTCATTAAAAAAAAAAAACTTGATGAGCAAGGGGTGGAAAGTGGAAACGGATGTGGAAAAAGTTGGGTAAAAAGAAAGGGAAAACTAGAAATGGGATTTTTTTATAGTTAGGAGGGTGTTGGGTGAAGAGTGCACTAATAATTGGTGTTGAAAAGGGACACCTGCACTTTAGCAGACATCTTCATGAAGACGCTACCCTCTTGTCCCCATTCACTCATTCACTCCAATTAATGGGGTTTTGAATGAAATCATTCAAGAAAGGGAGCCCAATACACACTCTCTTTCTTTAAAGCGTGCCTTGAACCCCGGGACCAACCAACCAATTACTACAAGCTTATGACTTTGCCCGTCATCATTACATATTATAGTATAACACTAGACGACTACTTACTACTGTTGTTATACATATTGATGTGGCGTAATGTTAGTTAGTGGTTTGAATATATTATCAGCCCCATAAACCGCATTTGGGGTTGAAATTATATATCACGCTATTTGTCTTATACCATAACAATGTCATAAAATATAGTTCACAATTAGTTTTAATGACTGACACTAATTTTTATTATACTTAAAATATTTTTAATGTAGGGTGAAAAATCCTGAATCGAAGTTCTTTTACCCGACAATTGCAAATAGTGTTAGCGAGAGCGGAGAATAAACTTATTTTAAAGGACATTTTGGAGTAGTAGAGTTTTTTCCGACATATTTTCCACTCACATTTTTTAATTTGGAAATGCATGGAAACCAAGATTTTTTCTAAGGAACCCAGCTATAAACCCTTCCGATCTCAATGAGGTGCTTGCACCTAAGTGAGGTGTAAACACCTCATTGGCTCATGGGTTCCTTTCCCAGAGCCGGGTACTTTAGAAGTGCTTTGAAGACCAATCAAAACTTGCCTCATGTCCAGTTGTAGGGGCAAATAATAAGCTTGCCCCTTACCCTCCCCCCTCCCCCCCCCCCGGGGGGATTTCTCCCTAATTTTTCCTCACTGGCTTTTTTCCATGGACTTTTTCACCACTGTAAAAAATGCTTTTAGATTTCATTTATGGAGAAATCTACTCTCAGTGTTTAGGGGAAAAATCTATTCTTTAAATTCGTGACGTGTATGAACATAGAAATTTAGAATAACGGACTCGTAACAGCACTAGGAGCTACCTGAAAATTTTCATCACTCTATCTAGCCCGGCCTCCCACTCTCTGCACGCACTAATTCATTCTCACTCAAAGTCTCAATAGTGCAAAGATGAACCAATACCTTGTTTTTCCATTTTTTTAAACGCTAATAAATAAGTTTTTCTTTTTTACTGATATGAATTTGACTTTTTAATCATCGGTGGACTAGAAGCAGTCAAAGACACCCAACTTTCTGTTTTGCTACAATGATGATATATCAACTTTTGTCCAAATTCCCCAATTGATAATGTTATTTATTTTCTCTTAATTAATTTTTTTCAAAACCTTCTCTTAATTTATTTTGATATATGAACTTAATTGATCATATAAATTAAATTTGAAAAATGAAATAAATTCAAGCACAAATATATTTAAGAAAGTAAGGACACAATACAACCATACATTTTTTTTTTTTTTTGCTACAACCATAAAATAAAATTGAATAAAAGAAATTCATAACATAAATAAAATTCCTTTGGTAAATTATATGTTCCAAGAAGATGAAGAGAAAAAAGGGCTACACCTTTTCCTTACCAAACTATGTACTAATTCTTTTTCACTTTTCTTTTTTTTCTTTTTTTTTTGCCCTACTTGTATTTTCTCCCACAAAAATTCACATAAAATGAGCTTAAAAAAAGGCTCATAAACGGATAAACATCAAACCAAGCCCCATCCAAAGCCAAACAAAATTAACAAACATATTTCAGTATATCTACAAAGATCAAAATGTTCATCACTAAAATCTCTAAAATTTTTCAACTGTGTATTCATTAATTTATGAGGCTGCTGACTGATGGTGGTGCTGGGCAGGTGATGTTTGGGAGAAAGGGTAAAACCTTGGTCTAGACAACGGAAAAGGACTTGTGGGTTTTGGGGTTGACTCAACGGAGGTGGTTTTTGCGGCGGCAGCGGCGGCGGTGGGGGTAGAGTTGGTTGTTATGGTGGCGGAAGCGGCGGCGGAAGTGGTGGCTACACGTTCACAGGAGGGACACATGGTGAGTGTGGTGGCTGGGAGTTGGGTGTAGAATGGGTTTGATGTCTTCAGGGCTCTCAATTCTTGTAATTCTTTGTGAAGTCTCCTGTTTTCTTCCGTTAATGTCTCGCAACACCTCTTCAGATATTCACAATCCACTTCCGTTTGCTTCAGTTTCGTCCTAAATAAAAATACCCAGATTACGAACATGAATTAAAAGGAAAGAAAAAAAGAAAGAAAAAGAAAATATTAAAACAAAAAAAATCCATGTTACTATGAACAAACCTGGCTCTTCTGTTCTGGAACCAGACTTCAACCTGTCTTGGCCTCAGACTGAGCTGTTTTGCAAGAGCCAACTTCTGTTTCTGCATCAAATTCCAAAAGAACGAAATTTATAAAGAAAAATTCTTTGATTTTTTGTGGGTTTTGTGGATATGTTGGGAACTTACTGGATTAAGGGTGCTGTGTTCTTTGAAACTTTCTTCAAGAAAAGCAGATTGTTCTTTGGATAATCTGAGTTTCTTTCTGGCGTTAAGGCCATTTTCATCTTCATCACTGGCTCTGGATGATACTCTTTCGCCCTCCGTCATGTCGTTTCCGATGGCTTCAAAGTCCCTTTTGTTTCCTACCAGATTTTCATTTCCAGAAGTGTGTATGTATATGCCAAAATCCATCGGAATGGGTGAGCCCACACTGTTCGCCGATGACACCTCCTCCGCCGCCGCCGGCGGTTTATTCATTTCAAACCCCCTCGCCGCCGGTAAAAGTCTGACGTTGCCTGATATTGACCCATTCTCTGAGCTTACTGAAGAAAAGAATTCAAACCGGAAACAATAGAAAAATGAAAAATCCATAAAATTATCCACCAAACCATGGAAAAGTTAATTATTTGCCATTTCACACCAGAAAATCAAGACAAAGGCATCTTAGATGAACCGGAAAAATTAACCCAAGAAAGAAAACCCCGAAAATAATCTTATTACCATTATCAGAAGACCATGGCCGGGATTGAAGCTGAGAGGAAGCTTGACGAGGAAGAACAGGAGCAAGAGGGAGAAGATCGAGCTGAACTGGAGTGGTATTTTCCTTCGAAATCTTTAGACGATAAACGGAACCCTCCTTTTCTGCATCATCTGAACTCTGATCATCACCACCACCACCACCATCGATTTCATGCGATAATTTCTCCAATTCTTCTTGATTTCCGCCATTTGTGTTCAAACCCAACTCCATGCAGAAACCCAAACCATTTTTCTTGCCGGAATCACTCTTCGTCAAGAACCCAGCTTTCTTTGATGCATCTCCCAAGCTTAAGCCCAGCTCCATGAAAAAAGAGAAAAAGTGAAGAAGGATTTCAGATTGAGAGCACGGGAAAGGGTCTTTATAGATAGAGATTATACCCAATCTATGAAATCGGTTAATTAATTAATTAAGATGAGTAGTAGGAGTAGATCGAACACACAAATCAGGTGACAAGTCACTTTTTTTCTCCTCTTTTTCTTTTGGATTATATTTTAATATTTTAATATATATATAAGCAATTAATTATTAAGATTTTGGATTAATTTTGTTTAAGGAATTTATGGTTATGATTAGCATAATTGTCTGTTTGACCGACACAAGAACACACGTGAAGGTCCTATTTTATTTAGGGCGGAAGAGGTCCCTCCTTGAAGATTTTGGGGGACCTTTTCATCCCATCATTTTCCCTATTTTCTTTTTAATGTAAGTATGTACGCTCATTGGATACCCTTTATATTTTTGTTTTTCATTTACTTTTTTCATACATGAAAATGGAAAATTAATAAATAGATAAAGGGGCTTAGTTTATTGATTAATTAAAATCTATGTACGCATTTGTCTTGTTTTCACTTTATCAGAATTCAATACTCTTAGTATTGAAATTTTTTTAAACTATACAAGCACCTAATAGTTCAGATGAAAAATAAGTTAAGATTGCTCGTAAAGAAGTTGTTTAAAATGATAGAGTAAAAGGGAATCTATATAAGTGCAGTATAAGCTAATATTACCCCTCTACAAGCATTATTAGTGTTAGGGAAAAATGTAAAGAGGAAAAGGTGGGATTGTGTAAATGAGGAGAAACTTATGTACAACGGATATATATCTTACATAGTGCGTTGCTTCAATAGCACCTGTACATCTCGATGTGGTGAATGTACCATGTAGGATATAAATTTGGCCTCTTTTTTACATTTTTCAACCAAAATATAATTTTTTTCTACCCTCAACACCGCTCGACATTATTTAAGTGTATTGGGAGGAGTTTTTCTAAGAAACCAACCAACCATACTTTAAAAGGCAAAAACCCATTTATTGGGTAATATTGTTGATTCCTTGACAGGAACCAATGTTGGTTCCTTAGAAAATTTTGTAGTGGAAGAAGGGGGAACCCAAATACAGATTTTTTTTGCTAACACTAAAAATCATGTTTTGAGTAGTCCTAAAAATCAGTCTTTCTCACACCTTATGACGCCTTGCTTATTATTCACATTATATATATATTTGATGACCCATTTTAAAAGGTCAATTTTGTTAAGATGAGTAATTCAAACACTTATATGTTGATTATTTATTTTAGGGTAATTTACACATAACGTCCCCAACATTTAAAATATTTATAGATCACTTCCATAACCTTTAATTTTCCTTTTGTCAGTTCTTAACTTTTTAAAAAATCCCTAGTTTAGTCCCTAGTGACGGAAATCGTTAATTTCGTCTGTTAAGTCAGGGGCATTTTTGGTAAAATCTAAAAAATAAATATTTAATTAAAAAAAAAAGAAAAATGGGGTGAGGGGGACTCCCCCTCCAAGAGGCTGTCGGAAATGAATCCGCCATTCCCAGCAGCCTTTCATGGCAGCAGCATTCTAGCAACTAGAGGGGAGTCCCAATTTTTTTATAAATTAAAATATTTATTTTTTATATTTTACCAAAAATGTTTTTGACTTACTGGCTGAAATTGACTATTTTCCGTCACCAAAGACTAAACTGGAAATTTTTTAAAAGGTTAAAGACTCACAAAAGGAAAATTAAAGGTTAGAAACGTGATATATAAATATTTAAAAGATTAGAAACGTTGGACGTAAATTACCCTTTATTTTATGTTTATTCGATTGGATGTAAAATTTATGCACATCCTAATTTGAAGCAAAATGACTACAAAATACTTTTTAGAGCTTGTTTGGTTCTATTTATTTTTGTAATTTATAAAGAGAATTTATAATGAGTGAAAATGAATAGTGGAGATTTAATTGAAATTTGAAATATGTAGTGATTGTTGAGTAGTTGTCAAATCAACAATTAAAACATGATAAGTGAATTAATAAATAGAAAAAAGTAAAGGGTACTAAAACAAGTTTAGTTTAAAGAAAATCATTGTTATTGTTCTGTAGCTTGATTGACTTGGGTTAAAATTTTGACACTTGTAATTGTAAATAATTAATTAAAGTAACCAAATGTCAATTTTTAGTACCGTTGCACTAATGAGAAAATTTCCGGAGCAACATGTGGAATGGATTTATTGGTTATACAGTAAGTTTTGGACGTTGTAACATGAAGACACGTGTGAAGAATCAATTGGAGGAGGAGAAACAACCTAGGAGTTTGGGCCCGAAATTGGAATTGGAATAGGAATAATAACAAATAATAATAATAATAAGTGAATAATAATAATATAATAAAAGTGTAAAGAGATAAGCATGAGATTTGACCCATGATGCTTAGGCTACTTTGGGCAGGCACAGGTCAAATCGAATCTGATTGCTTTTTCATTAGTCCAAGAAAACCTCTTAATTCTCTAATTAACACTGCTCAAACTAACTTTTCTGCCAAGGCTGTGTTTGGTCTGGTGCAGCCAAAGGATGGAGAAGCAATTAATTTCCAACATTAGAAGGAACTCGGTTGAGACGAGAGGCCAAGAAATTTGTTCGGTTATTGAATTTGCAATCCAAACCAGGCAATGAGCCTACCAATTACTCGGAGAGAGATTTCGAGTACGATTTTTTATTTTATCAAAAGACTAGCTTGCCTAACTTGGATGTCCCCCTATTAACGAACTATTCTTTTAATTAGAAATATGTTTTTTGAGTATTGTGTAGTATAATTAGGTCCAGTCAAATATGTGAATGTAATTTGTTTGAATATATTTTAATTTTAAATAAAATAAAATTGTAAACATGAGTGTCTAATTTCTTTTCAAAAATAAATATGGTCGTTATCGTTGTCTATCTATGTTAAGCCCTTGTTCTTTGAAGGAAGTGCATG
Source organism: Nyctanthes arbor-tristis (assembly GCA_963692815.1). Classification (NCBI taxonomy): domain Eukaryota; kingdom Viridiplantae; phylum Streptophyta; class Magnoliopsida; order Lamiales; family Oleaceae; genus Nyctanthes; species Nyctanthes arbor-tristis. The sequence goes on along the minus strand of CAVNYN010285574.1, from coordinate 95,116 downwards.
GCTTCCAAACTTTGTCTATATGATGCTTTTTGCGCTATTGAGCAATTAAGAGTTTGTTTGATCCTATTTATTTGGGGAATTTATAATAAGTAGAGTGGTAAAATATGTATTAGAAATGTAAAAATGTGTGAAATATGTTGTTGTAATTAAACATTTATCAAATTAATGTCAAATCAATGACAGATAAATTTATAAATTGAAAGAATAAAAGGGATCAAATAAGCTCTAAGTCAGTCCGCTTGCCGGGTTGAGCAAATAGTTACTTGTATAAGAGATTTTTTTTGGGATTTCTCCTCCCCTAGAGGCTAGGGAGTTGGGAGGAGCTAGTGGGAGAGGGAAAATGATCTATATAGTTCATCTTCCATCTTTTTAAAAATATTTTTGTAACATTCTTACATCTATCTTATTTTGATTTCACGAGATTAATAGTAACACAAGTCAATCTAACGCTAATATCCAAAACATAGAAAAAATTGTTTTCACGTAACGTTGAGCCTCGAGAGGTTTTATTACACCTGTGGGTCTCGAAAACTACACGTGAGTTCTTCCATGTATGCAGATGGAAGAAAAACACGTGTTCGGTAACAAAACCTCACATGGCATGTAAATCTATTCTTTGAATTATTTAATTTTGTTAACCAAAAATTGTGTGAAAAAATTGATTATAAGTTGAAATTGCTAGAGTGTCCTGTGTATAATTGTATTTATGAAATGTGATCTCTAGAGCATCTCTAGTAGCAGTCCGGCTGTATAAATAAATAAGACTCCAAAAATAATTGTGATGCTGTTTTTGTTAGATTTGTGCCCCGTGAGTGATCAGGCTCTATTTTTGGAGCATTATGTATCTCTTTAGAAAATTTTCTTCTAGTAAGGGGCTAAAAAACCTAAATTTCGAGTTTTTCCCCATTGAACCACAAATAAAAGTGTCATCTTGGAGTGTAAAAAATACTCACCTCGGGTGGGGGGTGTTGAGGGGAGGAAGGGATGAATGAAAACCTTTTTTTACCCATTATGCTACCATGCAAATGACATGATAAAATATTAACGGTTGATGTGATTTATAAAGATGGTGATGTGCTTTATATTTACAACTAGCACTATGCAAGATCACTGTTTAGCATTGTTACGACACATGACATTTGCTACGTGAAACTTACAACCACTATCTCGCCCTTCCATTTTTATCCAAAAAAAAAAAAGGAAAGAAGAAAGGGGGAAAAATCTAATTAGTAGTTGAAAAAATGGGTGAAGCCATGTACCATGATGTTATCTAAATTTCATCAGCTTATAAAATTATTTTATTAAAAGAATGAACAATTAAAGATAACTTCGATTGTTTACAATAATATAAATCGTATATAAGGGTAACAATGATATGACCAAGTTATTATGACCACCTTGAACTTCTTCGTTGTTAAAAATTAGGATTAATTGAAAATGATGAAAGAAGTTGGTACTAAACCGTTAAGGTCAAGAATCAAACTGGTACATATTTTTCTAACATCGATTTTAGTTGAAAGTGTGCCAAACAAATTAGTTCAATTTAACTAAGTCCTCATTACAGCGCACACGCATCTATCTACATCAGTCGCTCAATCTCTTCATTGACTCGAATAATTCTTTGTTCACTCCCCCACGAGTTCGAACAAAAATCCCTTTAGACACACCACAACAGAATCATGGACTCTTCTATTAATCTTTTCCCTTCGTAAGTTGTGTCGTTCTCAAGAATCACCAAAGATGGCCTAAAGAAGCTTATCCTTGCAGCATAGTCAAAAGAGCTGAGCATGCGAATAGTAATAGCCGGCAAGGGTGAAGTCGTTGAGCCGTTTTTTGGGGTCACTGTCTGTTTCCCCCATAATTCATGCCAAAGCCATTTGGGTTTCTTTTTCAAAATATTTTTTTGTCATCATTAAAGGCTGCATCACTTTCAATTATTGCAATAATCCTAAAAGCGTGACATTTGTTGCCTATGACAACGCGTCTTTACAGGTAACTGCCGGTCACCCCCTCCCCTGTCGTTTATCATTGTCTGTTACTCCCTCCACCCGAAATTACCCTACACCACCTCTCATTTTTTGACACGTGTATGTCGACAAAATTAAATTTTGATCCTTTTTAATTTTGGCCAAAAATTTTTTGGTAAAATTATTAACAATGATGAGAGATAATTAGTGACGGAGAATTAAAGAAGTTTGAGAGGCGCGGTTATACTTAAATAGTTGTTATTTGATTTTGAGAATGATAGTTTTTATTATTCAATTATTAAAAGAATAAGTATGGATTTTTGGAAATTTTGGTCAAATTAATTACTATCAAACACTTGAGTTGTTTTCTAAAGTTGTTGGTTGGTTTCATAAAACGTGGCGGAGTGGGGGAGCAGACATGTGACAGTAGATGTTAAAGCATTCATATTGATAGTGTTAAATTAAAGTGTTAGTACAGTTATTAGTTAACAAGTCAAAAATTTAATTACATTAGTAGTGTTAATGAAGTTGTTAAAAGAATCTTTTTAATAACTTGTTAACTTTATTGTTAAAGTTAACAATAGTTTTAACAACTCATGTTGCCAATCATATTTATTTTCTTTATTTTTTATATTGTTTATAGGTTGAATTAATTTAGTCATGACTCGCTTTTAATTTAAAGTTGAATTATAAGTGTTAGTTTAACACCACTAATGTGCTATTTATCATTAGCTAAATTTAACATTTTTACATGACACTTAACAATTACTAAAACGCTACTTTATTACTTATGTAAATAATTAAATATAATAACACCAATGTGAATGCTCTTATATGTTGATTTTTATTTGGCCAAAGTTGTTTTCATAATAAAACCAATAATTGACTTTAGAAAACTTTTAACAAACACCTACGGTTTTTTATTCTCATTATATGATTTTGAATTGTAATAATGAGAAAAAATATTATATAATAAGATAAATATTTTAGTAACATTTGTTGGTTCTTCATGGCACTAACCGATAATATCGACGCAAGCCTTACAAACCCAGCAAATGACCCCACCAAACGCGACTAGTTACTTTGTTTTTTACTGGTTAGATGATCGATTTGATTCTCACTGTGGGGTTAAAATTTTTTCACTAAACTTATAAATTTTCCAATCATTTCACCAACTCTTTGGTTTGAGAACTATATTCAATTATTTTGAGTTATAACAACACATTTTAACGTCCATTAAATTTCCACCACTCATTCTACTTCTTTGTTTATTAATATTTCTATTATTTTTAATCCATAATGAGAATCAAAGAGCTATTCGGGAGCAGGGTCACAGAAGTCTTGGTGGAGGCATGGAGAGAGGAAAATGGTAGCATGTGAAGTGTACGCGGTTAGGCAAGTCCTATGGTCCACGGGTGGGGTTAAATGACTCACAACTGATACTGGTTGGTTTTTTTCATTAAAAACGAATTGAAATTGACTGAACAGGTCGGTTTGTCAGTCCTGTCTAAGGATCTGTTTGTTTACATTTATAAACTTAGTTTATAAAGAGAATTTATAAAAAGTGAAAATGAGTGGTGGAGATTTAATTAAAGTTTAAATTGTGTAGTGACTATTGAACAGTTGCCAAATCAAGGGTAGGTGAATTTATAAATGAAAAAATAAATGATACCAAACAAGTCTCTTATTTGGTTAGCACCCACGCTTTTGTCTTGTACTTGTTAAGTCATTTTGGTGACTTCTAATCTTTATATTCATTTTATATCAAGAATTTTATTTTACCAACATATTAACAGCATAAGTTATCCAACCTATTCTTTAAAAAAAATGTTGTCAACATATTACATGGAATGGAATGTTTGTTTGGCAATATAATATGGGACCTTTTTGGCCAAATAAGCATGCCATGTAGCATGTGAAAATGATATAGTACCACATATGTCATATATTATGGCACTATATGGCACATGTGTCATGCATATTACATGGAATGGAATGTTTGTTTGGCAATATAATATATGGGACCTTTTTGGCCAAATAAGCATGCCATGTAACATGTGAAAATGATATAGTACCACATGTGTCATACACTATGGTACTATATGGCACATGTGGCATGCATGCATGCCACATGTGCCATATAGTGCCATAGTGTATGGCACATGTAACATTAGAAGGGGACTCTTGTAACATGTCGACAACATAAACGGTAAACATGTCAGTAAAATAAAATTCCTATCCTTTATACTAATATTCTTACCCGTGCATTGCACGAGAAATCTAAAAGTAAGAACAAATGGTAATGAAGATTATACAATAATTTAATAATTATTAATACAACAAATTGAGTTATATTAGCATATATGACACATAAAAGTTTTAACAGCTATTATGCCAAATTTGGATTTAAATATCAATCATCACTGTAAAAGATAAAGTCTTCATATATTTGCATTTTTTTTTTTTTTTTGGGGTAAGAAAGTTTCAGCATTTATTTAATCTTCCCAGTAAATCAATGGAAAAAAAAAAAAAACACAAGGAACACACTTATATAGTTTACAAAAGATGAAGTCGTATATGACGCTAAACAATTGGCAGCCTCATTCCTATCTCTAGGGGAAAAATCAATGTTTGAATTGCTTGATAAATTAGTTTATTTCACATATTCATAGACTCTAAACAAATATAGGGTTCCACCAAATTACCACCATATGGTCCAAATGTTAAAATACCTTAAATAAATAATTTTTAGCTGGTGAAACATGGTTCAAATGAAAAGTTTTAACTGTGAAATTTGAGATAGCCCAACAGCAGATCTTAGAACATCTTTGTCAACTCCTTACAAAATAAATAAAAACACTTGATCCATATGATTTGGTATGATTTGAACTCGATTAAAATCGAATTTAATGCTATTCAATGATTTCTATAACTAAAATAGTTATGCTATTCAATAATTTCTGCAGCTAAAATAGTTCTATATCTGGTGATAGTATTGATGGAACTAGAACCAACTAAATCTTGTCCATTCAGAATCGACTGATTCATTTATATAGTTCACCAAATAAGCAAACTCATTTTCACATGTTTGTTTCCATTTGTAACTAATTTTTTTTTTTTAAATAGAAATGAAGATATAAAATGGGCTGAATTTGAAACAAATTATTGCTAGAGTAGAGTTTAACTAATGTAAATTAAATTTTTGATTGATTTTAATTAAGCAATCATTCAACTAGAATTTTATTATAGATTGAGAATCGAGACTCGGACAAGTTGCAAATTTTGTGTTCATACTATGAGAAAGTTAATATTCCATAATTTCAATTATGAGATTAGTTTGTACTTTCATCTAGATAGCAGCAGAAAATTTTATGAATCATTAAAGGAATAACAAACATAAAGAGGAAACTATAACTGATTTTCGAGCAATTCAATTTCAGTTTTTTTTCCTTAACAAGTATAATATATTTGCATTACAACAATACAAATAGGTAAAAAGTTACTTCCAATAGAATACGACACAAAGTAAATAATATAACAAAAATTTTAAGGAGACATGAAAAATAGAAATTATTATGTGATATTTCTATGTGACATGCTTGTATTAGATGATGAAAAAGTAGCCATGTAATCATCATCCAATGAATATATGTCACATAAGAGCGTGTTTGAACCTCTTTATTTACCATTTATTCTCCTAATTTATAATTTTACCTACTACTGATTTAACATTTGACTTGATAACTGATTAATTACAATCACATATTTCAAACGTTTTTATATTTTCAATACACATTCTACATCTTTTCTCTTTATAAATTCACCAATTTTTTACAAATAAAGAGGTTCAAACAAGTTCTAAGAATGTCACATATTAATGTCACTTCTACATGTCTCTCTAAAATTGCTCATAGTATAATAACTAACCATACAATTAGAAGAAACTAATTTCAATCTTAAATCTCAATTGAACTCAAATTGATCATGGTGGTCCAATATGGATGGATACCATGATTTCATCATGTCCAATTGTCCTATATATTTATGTATTTATAGTTAAAGAATTGGGGTGCGACAATTTGTTGCAGTATTTGAAGGGGACAAGTCTCTAACACTTGCAATCATTAGAATGAACACAAAATCACTTTCTCGCACTTTCTCTCTCTATACGTATAAATTGGAGTCTTGCATGTGGGCTCCACAGTGTTACCTTGTGTGGCAATTATTGTACCCTTGATTGGAGGGTCATACTTCCAGTGCCTTGTTCCCTCTTCCTTCATGAGCCTTCGTGTCATGCCCACCAAGAAATTTCAATGGTTGGAATTGTATTATATAGGGTCAATTACACCTAACGCCCCAATCTTTTAAGTTCATTAAAATTACATCTTTAACTTTTAATTTTAGTTGTAGAGGTCTCTAACATTTCAAAAATATTACACCTGAGGTCTCTTTAACAATTTCCATCTATTTACACCTTTAAAGTTAGGGGTATCATCGTAAAATACTAAAAATTAAATATTTTAATATTTTTAAAAAAAAAAGAGAGGGGAGACCCTTCCTATGTGCTGCCGGAAATGGCAGCACTTTGCTGCCATTTCCAGCAGCCATATGGCGGGTTACCTGAAATGGCAGTAAAATTGCTTATATTTTCAGTTAAAATGAGGGGAGTCTCCCCCCTATGCTACCAGAAATGGAGGACCTTTGCTGCCATTTCTGCAGTAAAGTGCTGCTATTTCCGGAAGCACCGGGGGGGGGGGGGGAGACTCCCCCCATTTTGGCAGGAAATGGCAGCAATTTCAGGAGTGTCTCCCACCCCCCGTGCTGCAAGAAGTGGCAGCACTTTGTTACCATTTCCGGCAGCACACATGAGGGCTCTCACCCCTCTTTTTTTTTTTTTAACATTAAATTATTCAATTTTTGGTATTTTACAATAATCCTCCTGACTTTAACGATAGCAGTGGATGAAAATCATGAAAGGAACCTCAGGTGTAACACTTTTGAAAGGTTAGGGACTCCTACAGCTAAAATTAAAGGTTGGAGACTTAATCTCAACAAACTTGAAGAGTTGGGGACGTTATGTGTAATTAACCCTATTATATAATAGTTGAATGCTTAACTTTTCCGGTAGAAGCTTTCGGGTGCGAATCACACTCATTCCTCCTTTATCTCTCATTTGTATAATTGTATCCAAAAGAGAAAATAGGAAAAGAAAAATCTAACAAAGAAATTTATGATACTTTCAAAGTATCAAGTTCAATCTCTTAACTAATAAAAATTGATGAGTAGATATAGAAGGCCCAATTAATTGATTAATTGGGACCATTACTGTTCAGTGATGGAGTCTAATTTGTTATGCTACTTCGTCGGGGTTGGAAGGGGGCTGATGCTGTTGAAAGTTATACAAGTTAGATTTTTTATGTTTGCCACACTTAAAATTATCGGTAATCTTTGAATTTGAGTTATATGAGGAAGCTGTGTTAGAAGTATTTTTATATATAGGAACGATCTCTTGTAAACGCTACATCCAATCATCTAATATAATCATTAAGATGCCGAAAACTGGACGTAATCTCAAATTGAGGTGAACTTGTATAAATCACGTGTATTCCGTGCTTCCGTTTATTACTTTACAAATTGATTTGTTGTAAATCTACGTCTACATGTTTGCTTCCTCTTCCTTCATGTCGTGACTCGTGCTCACAAGCCCCCGTGTCCCTTTCATGTCCAAAACACTTCAAAAAAATTCCCTTCAAAAAATTAAATGAAAAAACCAATTCTTGTAAAGAAGTAGATTATTTTACAAGACATTTCAAGATGGAAAAATACTCGTTGTAAATGACATTGATTGCAATGTACATGTCGTACACGATTTAATGGTGTGGGGGGAAGAGTGAACAATTCATCCATTATTCATCCATTATATGCATATATACCCATCAATCAATACTACAACAATCTTCTCTCTAGTTGATTTTTTATGAAATAAATCAAATGTGTGGATGATTGTTATGATACAATGAATTTGTCATGTTTAAGAGAATTATATATGCAAATAGTCACAATAATACAAGTGCAAGTGGATGATATAAGATGAAATGTGCAAGTGGATGATATAAGATGAATTATGCAAGTGGATACAAGCAAATTGATTAACGGATTATCAAATATGTGCAATTAGTAATAAAAGAAAAGAAACAAGTCGATTGATCATTTTTCTAACATAAGCAAGTTGGGGACTAATCAAGTGGATTGTTTTGTATGCCAGTTGTAATTATAAAGTTGTATTTTATAATTGTCATTTTGCTCTTCTATGCATCTATATAAACAGGGGCTTGTATATTACATTTTGATCATAAAAAAAAACCGAAAATTACTCTAAAGCATCTTCTGTTGTCCTTTTCCATATCTTTTAATATTATCTTTAGTTTTCTTTAGTTTTATAACATGAATGAAATTCTAGTAATGAACAGCCATACAATAAGCATGAAAAGTTCCCTCAAATTCTGGCCAAAACATGCCAAAGATGAACAATAAGGAAAGTTGGGAGAAATAAAAGGGTCTGTTTTGTAACCATTTTTAAACGGTTTCAATTATTAACGGCCAAACGGACAAAAATATTTCAGTGAATTTTTTAGGCGAATAGCCTGTGCGGTCACGCTCTCGTGCACAAGAGCTCTCTACTTCTGACCTTTTTTTTTTTTTTTCTTCAGTTGGTTCAATCACGTGCCACTAAATGAATTGCATGATTGCACACTTCTTCATGCATGTTCTAAATTCACGTGACGTGTATCTATGTATCCGTATGAAATGATATGTGTGACGTGTATCTATGTATCCGTATGAAATGATATGTGCTTTAACAGTATCTCTCGAAGGTGCTTTCTCTCGCTTCAGCCTCCATGCATATCATAACAAGTTTATCCTCATCGTTCTCTCATTGATCTAACAAAGCAATTAGCAAGTCCTTCCTTAAACAATCACCTACGCAAGGCGTCGCGTGTTTTCACCTTCACACTGGAAATAATCCTAATGTCATTTTTGATGATTTATTTGGAAATTTATATTCTGAAATTGGAAAATGATAAAGGAAACTAGGACGTTGAACTTCTGTAGTTCTGTTATTGAGTTGCACTGCACTTGCACATTTTCCTGTCCTCTCTGTCTCTTACAATATTAACGCTTAGTACTCCATCTATTTACTTCGTGATACCTTTAATTATTAGACCCACTCATGAAGACAAGATTACATCCGAGTATTTATTGAATTGTCTAATCCAACTTTTTTACATTAAATAAAATAATTTTTACCCTTATATCCATGAATGATACTTGCGGTTGAGGCTCATAATATGATAATATCAACATCATCATTATATACACTTAGAGATGCATAACCGGCCAGCTGGCTCGGGCGGTGCACAGCTTGGCCCGTATTATATGGGTCAAATCTAGGGCCGAGCCTCAAAATTGAGGCAAGGCTCAAGCCAAGGTGGCCGTTGAGCTAATTTGGCCTGTACATGCTGGCTCGTGGGCTCAACAAGACTCCTAGAGGAGAAATGACTTCTTATAATATATTTTTTAGTATTTTCTTAACAAAACGAAAAATAAAATTAAAGAATCGAGCCAAACTCGGCTCAACTCGGAAAAAGCTCGAGCCGAATTCAACTTTGCGAGCCAAAACAGGCTAGGCTCAGGCTTTTTTTGGCTAGAGACAAAAAAAGCTCCCGCAGAGATTTTTGAGATCGGAAGAGCTCAACTCGTTTACATCCCTATATCAACTCTCATGAGGCGTAGGGTCACCGTCTTCAAATATTTTTATAGCTTTTTTCATAAAATGGTCACGTATTAAACTTACTAAATAAAATAGTTGATTAAAAAGAGTCCTTCTCTCTAAGAAAAAAATTGAGGAAAATTGGTTTATTTTTGAAGAAGAGGTAGGAAAAAAATCATAGAGTAGGGATTTCTTCCTTTCTTTTCAATTTTTTTTTCTTTTAATTTTTCTGAGGAGGGCCAGAAGCCGAGGTTGAAATGCATAATCTTTTCCACCATACCACAAGAAACATGTACAACACGAACATTTATACTACTGGTCTTATTATTGCCTCCAAATTCCTACTTTACGCCAAAAGAACAAAAAAGGGCATTTCGAGTTTTGGGCAACAGTCAAGGACCAAGGACCTGACCAGAGGTTCACGTGCATGCGTTAGTATCGTATATAGAGAAAAAATCAATCGCGCACAAAGAGACTTGTAGAAGACTTAACACATTCCCCTCTTACTGCTGCTTAAGCATGGAAGTAAGATGATGCACAAACGGAAAAATAGATAGAAAACCATGGCAATTTGAACATCAGCAAAGCAGTGCAAGTGCGGTGAATCAGTTCAAACAAAAAAATGGTAAAAGAAAACATTTGTGCTAATAAAAGAAATCCATTAATTTTACACTATCTTCTAAACAAAATCTCACAACCTCAGTTCCTCGTACTTAAAAAATCTGCCTGCAGATTGACTGCACATCCAATTCTCAGATGCCAACATCCCAGCAAGCAAAGCATTGCAAAGATAGAAGAAGGGACATCCATTAATGGGATGCTCAAACACAGAAACGCAAGTATTCCAACATAAACTGGAAAGCATCCATGATAAGTGCACGGGATGCGATTAGTGGCTACATACTTCTAATGAAACAAATAAGTCTTTCAGAATTGCTCCATGAAAAGGTGAGAAGAATTCATATATCTGCTTCAGTGCATGCTAAAGCTATAAATACACTACTCCACTGTGGATAGTTTATGTTAAGCCAGATTCATGTTGATGACATCTACAGTGTATTAAGCACAATTAATGCTCCCAGGAAGCATGCATAATAAGCAACAATACAAGAGTTGTTATAGTAAAGCCATTTTTGTAGAAGCTTATAGATAAGTTTTGAAAAGTAAGAGCTCGAATCTAAATCGAACTCTTCAACTTACTAAAGGATAAAGCTTTATCCTTAAGAGTTCAAAACCGAATCGAACAATCCTATTGACTAAGTCAAAGGCGGTGTAAGATTACTTAATGATTAAAATTTGGACTTGACAACTAAGTATGAGTTGTAAAGAAAGAAAAAGAATTCAAGTCGAACTTGAATACCGCATAGCTAGTGACAACCAAGCACGAGTTGTCCACAAGTTGTCTATGACGGTTTAATTTTCTTAGAGATTAAGAAATGAACTCTATAAATGGGGCAAGAGTTCATAAGCTTTCATAGCCTATTCCTAGAGAAGAGAAAGAGGAGTTTTAGAGAGAAAAAGGAAAGGTTTCTTCTAAAGGTGTATTCCGGTTTTTCCTTACTAGAATAGAGTTGTTTTCTCCTACAATAAGAGAGAAATAATCCATTGTGTTCTCCTTATGTGTAGAGAGAAGAGATGTTCTAATCCTTTTACAAGTATTGAAATTATTCTACAAGTTTGCCCCTTGTTTATTGTTCATCTATTTTTCTTAGTTTCCTCATTTCAACTTTAATTGCAAAGTTTGCTAATTCTACAACTTCCTCCACAAAAAGTAGCATTGGAATCTAAACCGATCCTAACAAGTGGTATTAGAACTCCAAGTTCATTATAATTACGTGCTATAGTGAGGTTTAGCTAATAGTAAAGAAGCAACAAAAATCATGGCGACAAAGTTTGAAATAGAGAAGTTCAACGGAAATAATTTCTCGTTATGGAAAATGAAGATGAAGACAATCTTAACAAAAGAAGATTGTTAGGAGGCAATTTGAGAAAGGCCAGCTGAGATTACAGATGATAGCAAGTGGAAGAAGATGAACAACACTGCTATGGCAAATCTACATCTAGGCCTTTCTGATGAAGTTTTGTCCAGTGTAGAAGAGAAACAAACTGCAAAAGAGATTTGAGAGACCTTAACAAAGTTATATGAGGCCAAGTCAATACACAACAAAATCTTCTTAAAGAGAAGAATCTACACTCTTTGGATGGCGAAATCCGCTTCAGTGACGGATCACATCAACACACAGAATACACTATTTTCTAACCTCTCAAAGTTGGGTTACAAAATAGATGTAAATGAGCGTGTAGAACTTCTACTTCAAAGCCTATCAGATTTATATGATCAGTTCATCATCAACCTAACCAATAATGTTCTCTCAGACTATTTAGTCTTTGAGGATTTTGCCGCCGCTATTTTAGAAGAAGAAAATAGGCGGAAGAATAATGAGGACATGTTGGCAAACTCACAACAAGTAGAGGCTCTATCGATGATGAGAGGATAGATCAATGGAACATGGTTCTAGTGGGAGTCAAAATCATGGTAGATCCAAATCAAGAAGTAAGAAGAGATGTCACAACTGTGGTAAGATAGGGCGTCTCAAGAAAGAATGTTGGAGTAATAAGAAGAATATAGAGAATAATACAAAAAGACCTCAAGGTAACGTCGCAAGCACCTCAGAAGATGGTGAAATCCTATATGGTGAAGCAACTACAGAAGGCAAATCTTGCTTTGTTGATGCTTGGCTTATGGACTCAGGAGCCACATGGCACATGACATATTGGAAAGAATGATTTCATCAATATAAGCCAATTTTAGAAGGATCAGTGTTCCTGGGCGATGATTATGCTTTGGAGATTGTTGGAGTTGACACCATCAAACTAAAAATGTATGATGTATCCAAGAGGTACGACACGTGAAAAGTCTCAAGAAAAATCTTATATCTCTAGAATATTTAGATGATCTCAGATGTAAGAATGAATGTGAGAATGATATCATGAAAGTGATAAAATGTACGCTTGTTGCAATGAAAGCTGAAAAAATAGCTCATAAACTGTGGATGCTTAAAGGAGAGACAATACAAGAAGGAGAAACATCAGTTGCATAGAGTAATTCAGTAGAAGAATCAACGATGTTGTGGCACCGCAAGCTTGGTCACATGTCAGAAAAAGGGTTTGAAGATTCTCACTGAACAAAAGCTTCTTCCGGGGCTCAAAAATGTATCATTACCCTTTTGTGAGCATTGTGTCATTAGTAAGCAACACATGTTGAAGTTCGGCAATTCGAATGCCAGAGTAAGGATGTTTTAGAGCTAGTTTATTCTGATGTTCGACAAGCACCGGTTGCATCCCTCGGAGGTGCAAGATACTTTGTATCTTTTATAGATGATTATTCGAGGAGATGTTGGGTGTATCCAATCAAGAAGAAGACAGATTTGTTTTCAGTTTTCAAAATCTTCAAACGCAAGTTGAACTTGAATCCGGTAAAAGGATCAAGTGTCTGAGGTCAGATAATGGAGGTGAATATACTAGCAATGAGTTTGAAGCATTTTGCAAACAAGAAGGCATCAAAAGACAGTTCACAGTTGCATATACTCCTCAACAGAACGACTTAGCAGAGTGGATGAACAGGACATTGTTAGAAAGAACCAGAGCAATGTTGAGGACTACAGGACTAGCCAAATTATTTTGGGCAGAAGCAGTGAATACCGTCTTTTATGTGATAAATCGTTTTCTGTCAAAAGCAATAGACTTAAAGACATCGATGGAGATGTGGACTGGTAAGCCCGCTAATTATTTGCACCTTCATATATTTGGATGTTCTGCATATGTGATATACATTTCCCAAGAAACATCAAAGCTGGATCCAAAATCCAGAAAGTGCATTTTCTTGGGGTATGCTGATGGTGTTAAGGGGTATCGCTTGTGGGATCCCACTGTCTCCAAGGTAGTTATCAGCAGAGATATAATATTTGCAGATGATAAGTTACAAGAAAAGGACATTGATTAGCACTTCAAAAGAAACACCAAAGACTACTACAATTGAGATTGAAAATAAACAAGAAGTAGATTTTTCTGAAGCAACACCAGATCACGAAGAAGAAGAACAAGCTAAGCCTATAGCTCCAGAACTCAGAAAGTCGACTCGAGATCGGAAGAGCACACGTCTGCTTGGCACTCAGATTACCTTATGGGAGGCAATATTACATACTGTCTATTAACAGAGAATGTAGATCCATCAACTTCCAATGAAACTATAAACAGTCAAGAAGCTTCGATGTGGATGGCAGCAATGCAAGAAGAAATTAAGGCACTCCATAAGAGCAAGACTTGAGAGCTTGTTCTACTACCACAAGGAAGAAAAGCTATTGGCAACAAATGGGTTTACAAAATAAAGCGAGATGACAATAACCAAGTGGAGAGATATCGTGCTAAATTGGTGGTAAAAGGATATGCTTAGAAAGAAGGTATTGACTTCAATGAAATATTTTCTCCTATTGTTCGGCTTACAACAATTAGAGTAGTCTTGGCAATGTGTGCTACATATGACTTGCACTTAAAGCAGTTAGATGTAAAAACTGTATTTCTTCATGGAGAACTTGAATAAGAGATTTATATGCTCCAACCAGAAGGATTTAAAGAAAAAGATAAAGAGAACTTGGTTTGCCAGTTGAACAAATCTCTATACGGTCTAAAACAGGCGCTGAGGTGTTGGTATAAGAGATTTGATTCCTTCATCATGAGCCTTGGATACAACAGACTGAATTCAGATCCTTGTACTTACCACAAGAGATTTGGTGATAGTGATTTCATCACTTTGCTGTTGTATGTTGACGACATGTTGGTAGCAGGCCCCAACAAAGATCGTATCAAAGAATTGAAGGCACAGTTGGCTAGGATATTTGAAATGAAGGACATGGGACCAGCAAACAAGATTCTTGGGATGCAAATTTACCGAGACAGAAGTAATAGGAAGATTTGGCTTTCTCAGAAAAACTATTTGAGGAAAATCTTGCGGCGCTTCATTATGCAAGATTGTAAGCCAATTAATACCCCTCTTCCTATTAATTTCAAGTTATCCTCAAGTATGAGTCCTAGCAAAGAAACAGAGATGATGGAGATGTCTTGAGTACTGTATGCATCAGCAGTGGGGAGTTTAATGTTCGCTATGATTTGTACAAGGCCAGACATTGCACAAGCAGTGGGAGCGGTCAGTCGATACATGGCGAATCCTGGTAGAGAGCATTGAAATACAGTACAGAGGATCTTGAGATATATCAAGGGAACCTCAGATGTTGCATTATGTTATGGAGGATCAAATTTTGTTGTCAGAGGCTATGTCGATTCAGATTATGCAGGTGATCTTGATAAAAGTAAATCCACTACAGGATATGTGTTTACTCTTGCTGAAGGAGCTGTAAACTGGGTTTCAAAGCTGCAGTCTATCGTGGCCACTTCTACGACAGAGGCAGAATATATAGCAGCTACACATACTAGCAAAGAGGCAGTCTGGCTGCAAATATTAATGAAGGAGCTCGGACACAAGCAAGAGAATATTTCTCTTTCTTGTGATAGTCAGAGCGCTTTGCACTTAGCAAAGAATCCAGCATTTCACCAGAAAACAAAGCACATTCGCGTACAATATCATTTTGTATGGGAGAACGTGGAAGAAGGAAGTTGGGGTATTCAGAAAATCCATACTAAAGATAACCTAGCAGATATGTTGACAAAGCCAATCAATGCTGACAAGTTTATATTGTGTCGATCCTCTATTGGCCTGGCGGAACATAAGCAGCATGGAAATGATAATACAGCATGGAAATGATAATATAGAAAGGAAGCAAGAGCTACAACAAAAGTGACTTTAAGTGGGAGAAATGTTATATTAAAGCCACTCTTGTAGAATTTTGTAGATAAGTTTTGAAAAGTAAGAGTTCGAATCCAAATCGAACTCTTCAACTTGCTAAAGGATAAAGCTTATCCTTAAGAGTTCAAAACCGAATCGAACAATCCTATTGACTAAGCCAAAGGCGGTGTAAGATTACTTAATGGTTAAAACTTGGACTTGACAACTAAGCATGAGTTGTAAAGGAAGAAGAAGAATTCAAGTTGAACTTGAAGACCGCATAGCTAGCGATAACCAAGCACGAGTTGTCCACGAGTTATCTATGACAGCTTAATTTTCTTAGGGATTAAGAAATAAACTCTATAAATAGGGCAAGAGTTCATAAGCTTTCATAGCCTATTCCTCGAGAAGAGAAAGAGGAATTTTAGAGAGAAAAAAGAGAGGTTTCTCCTAAAGGTGTATTCCAGTTTTTCCTTCCTAAAATAGAGTTGTTTTCTCCTACAATAAGAGAGAAATAATCCATTGTGTTCTCCTTATGTGTAGAGAGAAGGTGTTATAATCCTTTTGCAAGTATTGAAATTATTTTACAAGTTTGCCCCTTGTTTATTGTTCATCTATTTTTCTTAATTTCCTCATTTCAACTTTAGTTGCAAATTCCGATCTAGTTCTACAACTTCCTCCACAAAAGGTAGCATCGAAATCTAAATCGATCCTAACAAGAGTAGCTATTAATTAAACTTGAAATGAGAACATGATCACGACCCATCAACTTCTTTTGGCTCTATAGTTTATAATACCATATATCTAATTGAGTGGAAAAGAAATGTTAGAACCTCCACTCATAGCCCATAAGCCATTTGATACACTATTCTGTACCTTAACATGAAAACATGTTACACAACTGGTCATACTTGTGAATTGAATACACTGTTAAATGCAAATGCTATAATTAGGACCAACCACCGTTTCCCCCATTAATGAAATGTAATAAAATAAAGCCATCAGACAAATATGCAGTGTCCACAGAGCAAGTATAGCCATCCAAAATAATGAACCAGAAAAGAAGAAGAAAAATAAAAAGATAAATCAAAATGACTCCTTTCTAATTCTAAGACTTTTCAGTTCATTAGAACTGATGAATCAAATTTTTCATAATACGAGGCAACATTTTTAATTTCAGTCTAGATGTCCTACTTTTTGTTCTGAACTATTCTACTATGGTTGCACAATTGCACTGTGATTCTAAAAAATAGTTTTTAGGACTATGCAACACAAGCCCTGATCCCCTATGTCTTCCTAGACATATCCTGAATAAAACCCACGCAAGATACTTGAGAAAAAACAAAGACAGTAAACGGATAAATAAATTCGCATAGGGTGCAAAACCACAGGTCTATACCTAGAAAAACGTTTTCTGGCTCTTCTTCCAAATTTCTGTAGTTTGAAGCCATCAAAAGTGACCAACCAACCCATGCTCGTCAACTCAATGAATAATTGATAGCCTAGGAAGAAACCGGGATATATACACATAACATGCAGTAGATCCAATGTTTGCATCTTTGTCACCCCATTATGGTAGAGAACTGAGTATACCATGGGTTTAACCAATTTTCGTTTTGAAATAGAGAGAAAAGTATCGTGGTTTATTATGTTAAATTACTTCCTTTATATTTCTTAGCACTGTTTTATTCTTTTCTTCATGATCGGAAACGAACGAGAAACCTGGAAATTTCTGGCAGGCCATTAAAAGAAAGGAAAGTGACATAACGCAAAAAAGATGACTGATATGGGAGGAAGAAGAAAATCTTTAAAAGGAAAGGGAGATCCAAAACTAGTCAACTAAATTGCTTGTTTGATTCTCATTATTCTCCTAAATTACTCCCTCCGTCCCACAGAGACATTCCCCGTTTTCTTTTGTATCCGTCCCAAATTATATTCCTCTTTCTTTAATTAAAATTTTAGTTTTCTAATATACTCTTATTTACTTGTGATTTATGGATTGACCAATAGCTTGGATTTCATTCATACCTTGGTGCACCCAAATGTATTAACATATATGCCCTTTTTATCTTTATCGTTTATTCATCCTCATCATTTTTGGTCTTTTATCCTGATAGATGGTACTGTAGAAGTTTGGATTATCACTTTCGTTCAACATTTGATATCGAATGCTGATTGAAACTAGACCCGGCTCAACTTTTTTTTTTTTTTCTTTTTTTACTTTTTCTCCTCTCCTTTTCCGCTCTGTTATCAGTTATCACCATGATACAAAACCAAAAGACTGGCTGAAAAAAGTACTGTGGCCTGCGAACTATATTTAGGAAATATATTCTTAAATTGTACATTTCCAATACCATTAATTAAGTTTTCTTAATCTGTGTAAAAAACCAAAGGGGAATGAATACCTTTGGGGTACGGAGGGAGTATAATTTTACCTACCACTGACTTGATAGTATTTGATTTGACAACTGCTCAATTACAATCATATATTTAAAACCATTTTAGATTTCCAATACACATTTTAACTGTCTCCTCATTATAATTTCCCCAAATAATGAGAATCAAACAAGCTAGTCCATGCAAATTACATTCCTTAGAGGTCAAAGTAACTCAAGAAAGTATAAGTATATGGACATAAGAGGGCATCTCTGAAAGCATTTAGCCAATTAAAAGGGGGAAAAAACAGCAGAACAACAGCACAAAGCAGAAAATAATGGAAAAAGCATGTCATTTAAGTTGGAAGCACCATATAAGTCATCAATGCAAAATATACAACATAGTAAACTGTCAATATATAGACCAAATTAGCTGAAAAATTAGCAAAAAAATGTTCAAGACTTTTGGTTTTCATATCAGGGTCGGTAAGTTTTGAGCATTGTCACAGTCTCACAGACTCACATGGGATTAGGACACCTCTCAACTAGGAAAGAGAACACAGATGATTACTGAATAGGTAAAGGGTGAAGGACTAATAAAATGTGTTTCTAGGGAAAAATAGATCTTTTTTTAAGAAAGAGTTCTGCCTTGTACAATGCAACATACCAACATAATTTTTTATAAATTCTGAAAAGACAGGTCAGACAAACAACCTACAACACTTTTAAGCACTACTCTAAAATTCTTGTTCAATAAGAGAGCATCAAGTTTACCATTCGTACTCTGTCAGGAAACACTCAGCTCAATCTTCTCCTTCTAGATTCACGGGAATCCTGATTATCTGCATTTGAAACCCTAGATAAAACTCTTCTTCTGCGGCTAGCTGAAGAAGAGGGTGGCAAAGGAGAATTGATTTCGCTAGAAGTCCTCAGTGCTACTATATGTACAATAGTACTGGGCACATCCCTTGTTTGAGAAGAGGAAAAGGCCAAAGCAGAATTGAGATCTGCATTTGAATATGGGGGCTGATGATCTGACCGTACGACAGCAGAATCACTAGTATGAGAATTATTCCCAATATTAATTGATGAACCCCGGCTGTCATTCCATAAAAACGGGTTATTTATTACTGTTTCAAGGTCCTCAATTAACCTTTCCGCATTACTCAGAGCAGATGACAGGGAAGAAAGAGAAGCTGCACTCTCTGACGGTACTCTTGAATCCCGCTGAACCCTAAGGCGACGACGTCCCGATGCCTCTCCAGTTTGAACCTCTGGAACAGACTCAAATCTGACATTACGACTCCCACCCTCTGTTTGATCCCCCATTGCCCCAATACTAATTCTAATTCGCCTCAATGCTTCTGCAACTGGAACATGAGCGATACCATTTGCCAGTTGCTGTTGCCTTGCACTCTCAACTCTCTGTGCTTTTGGCCTTGCAGGTATCTTCAAGCCTGATTCCAGCTCAGCCACACTTTCGCTCTCTCCATTGCCGTAAATAGGAATAACAGTGCTATCAGACACCTCTCCCTTGCAAACAGGACATTCTTTGGAAGTTGAATCAATATATGACACTTGATAAAAGCACGCCCAACAAAACAAGTGACCACAGCAAGTCAGGACAGGGTCCCTTGCCACCTCCAAGCATATATTACAGTCGTAAAAGCTCCCACCTTCCTTATCAACCTTCTTAATTTCGGTATCCATCTCCAAAGCCTTTGCAACCAAATGAGGACTTCCCCTTTTACTACCTTTTCCCCTCTCAGCATTCATTTCTACAACACCAGCACCCTCAGTTTCACCAAGGGCACCCCTGTCACCATTCACATTAATCACTGGTTCACTTGAAAAGTCGCTTATTTCTACAGAATTATTCAATTGGCGCCACCTCTGGCGTTGCCTAGCACGAGCGGTGACAGCTTCAAGCTGCCGAATCCTCTCTTCTATCCGATTATGCGTGGTATCCAAGTCATTCAACATAGACCAAAATCTCTCATCTGAACTCTCTGGTGGGTCCAAAGGTTCTTGGTTTAAATCAAGATCGGCCAAATTTTCACCCATCAAATTATTGTCACCCATCGCATAAACAACACCTAAATGTTTGAAAACCTTCAACATAACACAAAATTAACTCAGAAAAGTTATTAAATAACAATTAAACAAACGAAATGTTCACTGACCAAGAACTCTAATTTACAAAAGCAGCAGAGACCGAGAAATGAGAAAAGTATCTAATTTTGAATGCTCAAAATATCTGCTAATCGATGAAGACCGAGAATTTTGCCAGTTCAAATAACAGGAAAATAGAGATGTGGGATTCTGAACCTGCACACACCTACGGATTTTTTTGGGGCATATAGCCGTTTCCCATCACGGTTAAGCCCTTTCTCTTTCTGTAATTCGATATCGATTGATATCTGATTTTCTTGAAGCAGAAAAAATAGTGGGTTGATCTTGATCACCTTGTGACACGGGTTAATTCTTCATAGCGAACCCGCGATGCGAGAGAGATGGTGGATCAAGTGTCATCGGTCGGTGCAATTTTGGGCAGAAGGAAAAGATATAGAGAAAGAAATTGGAGCGGCCTGCCTCGTTTGGCAGCACCACGCTTCGCTTGTTCTCAAAAGTAGCTTATTTAGCTTTGTTCTTTTAGCCAAAGATATATATCGATTCCTACGGCAAAATTTGGACATAAACGGATGTAGAAGTGAGAAAATGATTGTAAACATGGATGAATATTCATTTGTTCCTTTTTGTAGGGGCAGGAGAAAAAAAAATACCTCTCTTTAGAGTCAGGAAATAAATGATTAATAGTACTAGAAGTCACCAAACTTGCAAAACTAGCAATTAGATTGCTGAATTTTAATTTAACAGTAATTAGGTCACTTGATTTCAATTACTAGCAATTAAATGATTGAACTTTTATTTAATTAGAATAATGTCTTCTATGAATATACACACTGCCACTTTATCATCAAATTAAAGTCCTAGAAAATAAGAAACTCAATAACCCAAATGGAACATCTTATTTGAAAAGAAAAATAGAAGAATAATTTTAAGACCCATAGGGATCTTAGTATTTGGCATCTATTTGGAAGTAATAATTTTAAATAGCTTTCATGATTGTTATGTTAATGAAAATTAGGAATAATACCTCAGTTACCATTAGTATATGTCATCAATTTCAATTAAAAAAAATCTAATGCCCTATTCATGAGGTAATATATTTGATCAAATTGTAGGTAATTGAAGTTGAGGGACCTAGTTGCTATTAAATCAAAGTTTAATTATGAGAAGTTAAAGTTTAGTGATTGAATTACCGACAATTAAAGTTTAGCAATATAATTGTAATTAGGGTTAATTACACCTAACGTCCTCAACCTTTCAAGTAATTATTGATCACGTCCTTAATCTTTAATTTTTCTTTTGTGCGTCTTTAATTTTTAGTGAAATTGCCTTTTAGTCCCTACTGACGGAAAACTTCCATTTCGTCTGTTAATGATGGGGATATTTTTGGTAAAACATAAAAAATAAATATTTTAATATATTTTAATTTAAAAAATGAAAAAAAGGAAAAAAACGGAGAGGGGGACTTCCCTCCGTAGTACAAAAAAGTTGTCGGAAATGGCTGTCGTAAGCCATTTTCCGACAACCTCTTTGGGTTTGGAAGGGAGAGGCAGGCTCCTGGATGTCAGAAATGACAACTGGAAATGGCTATTCTTGGGGGGGAGGGGGACCCCCTCCATTACTGCTAGATTTCGGCAGCCTTCTGGCTGCAAGAATCCGACAGCAATGGAGTGGGGACTCCTCCCCCCAAGTAGCCAGATATGGCAGCCGAAATGACTGCTATTTCCGACAACAAATCTTGTTGCCATTTCCAGCAGCAATGGAGAAGAGGGCTCTCCCTCTAATCAAGTTGCCAGAAATGACAGCCATTTTTAACCAGCCAAAATCCCCTCACGTGCTGTCAGAAAATGGCAGGGAAGCCCCCCATCCAAAGTTTTTTTTTGGGGCGGGGAGGGGAGGGATGCCCCTGCCATTAACAGATAAAATGGACGTCGTTAATAGGGACTAAAAAAGAGATTTCGCTAAAGGTTGAGAACGCACAAAAAGAAAATTAAAAGTTGAGACGTGATCGATAATTACTTGACAGGTTGGGAACGTTAGGTGTAATTAACCCTTATAATTATAGTGAAAGTTTTATGACTTCTGCTACAACGAATTCTTTAATAAACAAAATAGATTGCTTAAGACTAAGAAGTTTTAATCAGGCTTTCTATAGAATCAGATCTGGTTTCAAAGTTTGAGACCATATCTGATTATGCGGCCGCACGTAATGACCTGTGTGGCTGCACCAGGCCGCATGGGCTGTCTGGTGAAGCAGCACGACCTGGTGCGATTGTACAATTATCCCACATGGCCTAGTGTGGCTGCATGGGCCATATAATTATCTGCATCCTCAGAATTATTGTACGGCCGCACCAGGCTGTGCGGCTTCACTAGACGGCCCATGCGGCCTGGTGCGTCTGCACAGGCCATTACGTGCGGTCGTATGATAAGATATGGTTCTAAACTTTAGAACAAAATCTAGTTCTATAGAAAGCCTCAGTTTTAATATGTGTAACAGTGTAAGCGAGTGAAACAACCAAGCGGGCACGTAACTTAATAGCAAGGTTAAATTTTAAAGTATTAATTAATATGGTGGGAAAAGAAGGTCGAAACCAAGTTTTGAACTTAGGCGGGTTTTCCAATTAGCCAGGGCCAAAGCACAATTTCAACCTTGAAATGAAGTTATTACCATGGAATGTTAATAAGTGTCGTATGTTCTATTATTCTGGCTTTTTTTTTTTTTTTTTGGATTGACAGAAACAAAGCCATCCAGGTTTGAGAACACAAAGATGAATTCTAGAAGAGTTATTAAAGTTACGGAAAGCATGGTTTAGCTGCTTCTGAGCTCTGGTTGTGATATGACTGAAAAAATAATATATAGACCAGAATTAATTTGGTGGAATAATCTTGAAAAAAGTAGGATTAAACTCAATACAAATGGGTGTGTTAAACAACAAATCCAGGTAGCATGGGTAAGCGCTGTTTGCGTACTGTGGGAAGTATACATATGATGAAGGAACTACCTTGGAGTAGAATTGAAAATCCATGTCCGAGATGCCCTTTTTTCCCCGTTCAATTGACTAGTTCTTGAACACTTACGGAGAGATCATCACGTAGTTAGAAAGTGTTCAACGTATTCTAAATAAATTTACCGTCAAAGTATATTTTCAAACTTCTTTTAACACGAAAATATATCTTGAGATGCTTTTTGTCCAAAAATTCTACTTCATGGGCATAAAAGGATCTTTTGACTATATGACATTTTAATCGTGCAAAAATAAACAGTATACAGACAAATTCCTTTTTTTTTTTTTTTAATTGCAGATCTGAAAGGCTAAAACTGTAGATATAGTAAAAAATGTGCTCATTAATAGCAAGTTAAATACACAAGCATGCAATAAAGAAAGTTGAAGAAATAACCAATGCTCATGTGATATGATGACAGCCAAGTTGACTTTCTGTGCCCTTAATCAGGTTCCATACTTTCTCCAATAATCTTTTTTTAATGTTAAAGAAAAAAAAAAGTTGTAGAAATAAGTACAACATTATTATGGAAATAATAGGGACTAATTAAAATCTGGTATTATATTTATGTGAGTACATTTTCCCTAATAAATATGTTTTACATTTTCCCTAATAAATATGTTTTATTTAATTAATTTATATATTAAAAAAAAGTTAATTAATTTATAATCTGTTGCCTTTTCTCCTTGATCTAGACGTTGAAGTCTAGAAGGCACCAAAAATAGAACGCTAGATCGGGTACTATGTTGGGTACGGATTTAACTCAAATGAATAATAATAATTATAATAGTAGGACATTTTCTTGGCTATTATGTTGGTATTTAATTGCCTGACTGATTTTTCAAAAGTCATTTTTTCGTAAAATCATTTCCAACCACATATATTCTTACGAAAAATCATTGTTCTCAGCGATAATCTCCATCAAACTCTTACATATATAGGGTAATTTGACAACAGAATCTAAGATATTTAGAGACATATGAGGCTTTATATATCAGATACTTTTTTCTTACAACAAGGCCTGGAGGAACTATCTTGACAAGCTTCAGTGGCAAAATGACAAGCTTTTCGTGGACTGTTTTCTTGCTTTAGTTGGGATTTGATCGTAACGAGCTCCGTGCCTGAGGAGAGAATCAGGAGACTTTAGTAAGAACTAAGAAATACAGGTTAGTTTGCGAGAGGAAAAGATGATTTAAAAAAAAAAAGCACAGTTTTTGTACTCTAAGATAACTGTGGCCCGGGTGGGAAAACGCCAACCTAGTTTCAAAGCGTGGAAACATGCATAGAAGCTTTCAACACGAAATCAAGAAAATGACTGTAAAGAGATTAATGAAACAAGTAGATTTGTATACTTACCATTATCCCCCTAATTTCTTTACAAATCTTTTCACATTCAGTATCGTTCTTATGTAAATTCAATATTCAACGTTGCTCAAAAAGTTGAATACATACGTATCAATGAATGCTTGAGCACCAGAGTAACGATAATAGCCCAAAATCCAATAATGAAACCAAATGTCGAATATATATATATAGAACTCTTGATTTATGAACTCGTTGTTTTCTTCAACGTTGGTCCCTTCACCATGGTTACCAGGGTTGGGCGTTAGGTTGGGCGGGTCGGTTTTGGCCTAGACCTGAGCCCGACCCTACTTGAAGTCGGTTTACGGATTGTCAAATCGAGATCGGCTCGACGGGCAGATCAACAGATCATTTTCGGTTGCGGTCTGGGGCTCCGCTTATTTTTATTTTTTATAAAGCTTAAATTTGAGCCAAATTTGAAAGCCCAAAAGGAAAGGAAAGGAAAGAAGATAATAGAAAACCTAACGTCTGAAGCTTATATCTAGGCCAAATTTTAAAGCCTAAAAGCAAAGGAAACAAGAAAATAAAAAACTAACATCTGAAGCTTAAATTTAGGCCAAGTTTTAAAGCCCAAGAGGAAATGAAAGAAGAAACAAAAAACCTAACTTCTAAGGTCTAATAAAACAGTAGCCATCACCCAAGATCAGCAGTCATTGACGTCTTTCTCTTTCTGTTCCATTTACACACACACACACACATTCTCTCTCTCTCTCTCTCTCTCTCTCTCTCTCTCTCTCGACATTGACGTCTACCTAAGAAGCAGTGAGGCAGCAACGGTGGACGCGGCAGTAGCGGCATAGCGGCAGTAGTGGCTAAAGGGAAGACGGGAGCAGCGGCGGCGGAAGGGAAGAGCAGAGCCAACAAAATTAGGGTTTCAACTTTTAATTGTGAATTGTCAATTGAGTGTGCCAAATGATTCTGAAATATGAAAAATTGAGATTGGTATTTTCAATTAAATGCTTTTGCTTTCATTGTGAAACACGTCTTAAAAAAAATGTCCAAAACTGGTTAAAATCAATCGGTCCAAATCAGTTTAAACGAACCGGGTCATTCCAGTTCGGTTAACTCGGGTTTGGCAGTTTGACTGGCCAAACTCGCAGACCAAAGTGGACTGACTCAGTCTGGCCAGCTACGACCCGCCAACCGACCCTTATAGCCTAAAAACCTAACCAAATTTGACACGCCCCACTCCTGGCATATTTAACTTACTAGAAGTGTGACGTTCGCGTGACGATAAATTCTAACTATATGCTAATAATCTTATACGTGTCAACCTTATAAATCATAGGATTAACAAATCCTATAGCAAATCAATTTCATTACTCGGCGGCTCAATTCTCAAAATAGTAAGCTCGACCACAATGTGTTGCCCAAACTCCTATTGCTACCTGAAAAAAAATATTTATGAAAAAATATGAGCTAACTAACCCAGTGAGTGGAGTCTTATAAATAAGATATACTTTGAAAAGTGGAAACATAACTTTTACAAAATCTAGAATAAAACGCTCAAGTGCATTTGAGAATTTTCATGACTTTAAATATAAATTCAGCATAACATCAACATTTGTAGAATCATCACATGTTTGAAAACATCATGAATATCATTTCACTTCATAATCATCATAAAATTCACTAGAAACTATCATAAAAATCATTTCATTTCAAGATCATCATAGAATTTTCCCCAAAGAGTATCCAACATTTCATGATCATAATATTAAGTCATATACTTGTAAACATCAGTTTGAGTCATAGGTACCTTATGACCCCTTCGTCTTAGGCGGCACAACAATTAGCTTGAGTCATAGCTAATGCATAGGCCCATTCACCAGGGCGGTAATCATTTGATCAGCTTGAGCCATAGGCTCTATCGCTCGTAGGCTGCATATTCATGACATTGGATACAAATTTGGGGGTTTTTATGCATTACAAATCATATTTCAAATCAAACATTTCTCTAAAATCGAAAACCATCATTTCATACAAAAATTCATCCATTGAATTTCAATAAACCATATCCTGGAAAACCCTTGAACATTTCATTCATCAATTTCATCAACTTTTCAAATGAAATAATAAGTTTTCAAAGAAATCTATAAAGAAACTTTATCATAAATTTCATAGCATCATGTAACTTCATAATATAATAAATTTCGTTTTAAGAAAATAGGGAATGTTCCACTCACGGCCTAAGTAGCCATGTACATGTAGCATCTTTTTCGTGTTTCATTTGCATTTTAGCCTTTGTCATTGCCTTGAAATTATAAAAATTCTACTTAATATCTAATTTGCTTCTAATAAAATTCTTATATTTCACAAATCACACATCACTTAATTTTCCTTTCTTCCCTTTCTTCATTCTCATTTATTTTTCTTTGTGACATATTTTACTAATTATAATTCTCTACTTAAACTAAGGGTCACAAATATGAAATTTCCTTTGGAGAAAAATTCCTTATTCATTAAATTTTCAGGATCTTTTTCATCCTTCAATTGGCCATATGGTTGTCCCTCTTATATAATTATTATTCTAGAATTTATTACATCATAGTAATTGTAATAATATCAAATATTAAAATCTCAATTATCCACTAAAATAACAACACTAACTCTTCACCTTTAAACATAAATTCTTAGCCTTTAATAAAATTTACTACACTTGCATTTAAATTTTAAGTCATTCATTATTTGCGTCTATTTTCAACTTCACCAATCTTTTCATTTACCATGATATCATTCCACATAAATTATAACGCTAACTTATATATATATATATATATATATATATATAAATTTCAACTTATTCCCACATATAAAATTTCATCTTTACACTATTCCACTATAAATTCTTATAATAAAGCCAAGAACCTCAAATTTCGTAACCAACTAATGATTTCATGCCGTTAAAATTATGATTTATGTGTATTGAGCAAAAGTACAACATAGTATTGCATATTCATAAGAATTCCATAAAATAGAAACAAAATTTCCATAAATCTTATATTCTTAAACTTATATAAATTCAAAGGTTAAGGACCAAGAACACTTACTAGTTTGCATCCTAGTATTGCCTTTCTTCTTCTTTCTCAGATTCTTCTAAACCCCCTTTTTTTTCCATGAAATTTGGCAGAGCCTTGCCTTGGTCTTTGCTTTCTTCTTGTTTATTTATTTATTTATTTATTTATTTATTGTTATATATATATATATATTTATACATGATGTCAAATGACCCAATTCCCACACTAATTAATGACTATGTAGACACACACACCAAACTTCTTTGTCTTCCATATATAACCAAAATTCCTATCCTTTAGCATCTAGAAAGCAATTTATGCCATAGAAAGCAATTTATGCCATGGTTTTAGTATTAATTTCACAAGAAATTTTTTTCATAAACCTTGAATAAAAATTTCATCTTAAACTTACATAAATCAAAGCATAAAACAATTAACACTTGGTTGAATTCTTGTGTTCCTCTTCTTCTTGTCCCAAGCTTCTTCCAATTACCCCTTTTTTTGGCTCGAGTCTCCCAAATCCTCTCGCCCTCTCTTGGCTTTTTGTCTCTCTCCTGTTTTTCTTCGACAATTGCATTGATATTTTGATTAAATTCCACATGTTTACCCATTTACTACAAGGAAAAAGGCTTGTTGGGGCGACAAAAGTCGCTTCAGTAGGACTAGAAATCGCGGCAGTTGGGTGTTTGGGGGCGACAATGTCGTTGCTAAGGCGTTGTCCCCTTGGACCGCACCTCTTGATCTAAGGACGCGACTTTCGTCGCCTCAATAGGGTTCTGAAGTTATAGAGGCGACAGGGTCGTTGCAATATCTCGAACCAGCAGCATGTGGTTTTGGTGATTTAGGAACTAAAATGTCGTCACTGAAGGGGTCCTGGCTAAAGGTTTTCACAGCACAGCAACGTTTTTATCGCTCCAATATGGTGCACGATTAAATGGCTAGAATCATCTATGGCAACAACTTTATATTACATATCGGAACAACTTTGTCGAGCCTATTAAGTTATTTTCATATTAGCACAGCATTAATTTCGTTCCTATTGAGCTATCAACCGAAAATATTTTGACATACGAAGGCGACCTGGTGCGGTTGTAGGTAAAATAAAATTGCTAAAATAGACATAAGAAGACAATCGGTTCTCACAGTAATTACCTTATATATCAAAGAAGCCAAATTTACATCGTCATAGTACAAAATATCCTGTTGATATCATAGCAAAAAATACGGCCCTTAAAGCCAAACAAAAGAGAGTAATTCATGGTCGGGTTTCATGCAAAAGGTAAGTAGTTGTGTTATATCAACTAAACCCGAATATAGCAAAAGGTTAGTTCTTCTACATAATAAATCCAAGTCTAAGTTGTGCCTCCGAGGTCCTCATCTCCATCAGGAGCCTCAGTATTAAAGCTCGTTGCCTCATCGTCCTCTGGCAACCCGGCATTGGCCCTAAGTGGAGGAAGCAGCCTCTCCATCTTTAAGACCTTTCCAAGTTAAAAAAACAAAGATTGCCAATAAGTAGGGCAGTTGTTTAAATATTGAAAAGGCAGTGGTAAAGAATAGAACACAAGAAAATGCCATGAATGACCAAATTGTAGCACCAGTACACTGTTTAGATGGGCAAACCATTGGTAATTGTTATGCTTTATAAGCAAAGATGAATTTCTTGCAGGCAAAAGGGAAACAAGGCAAGATCAACCTTAACGACCTACGCAAAGGGAGCTACATGAAACATGAAAATAGTCAGAAAAGAAACTTCAACAATAGAGAAGAAACCAAAGTAGAGTTGGTGCCAGAGGGCAAAATAGATGAGAAGCCTAGAGATAGAGCAAAAAAAAAAAAAAAAACCGAAACTATGGCCCAACTCGATATGGCAGAAGAGAAAACATGCCATGACGTAGAAGGGCGAAAATAATAATAGTATGTACTGTAAAGTTGGAGAAAAAATCACAACTGATAAATCAATTACAAGTTTGGAATAAATTTTCTTCCCGTTTACGTTCAATGCTTAGGTTATGCTTTTTTGTTGTAGCCTTTGTTTTATATCCAGAGTAAATGAACAAAATAAAGAAAGAAGTTTCCTAAAAAAGTCATAAAGTTCAAACATGGCCTACATTCTCTTGTAGAACCGCATAGGTAGCTGCATCGGGGACATCAGTTGGAGATGATTGAGGCAATCCATTTGCTACAGAGGATGGTTCACCCATGCTTTCAGTAGAATATGTTCTGCCCCCCTTTAGGATTCGGCCAACGCCGCGCTCGTGGCCCCGCCTTGTCCCTAGCACCTCCCGGGCTATGGCTCTCTCGTCGATGGACCCACCAGTTGATGCAATTTGGTTCATTTGTTCATCACGTGCAGCGAGAAGCCAGTTCTACAAAAGAAGGCATTAAGAATTAGTAGTGAAACAAATACAAAAAAAAAAAAAAAGAAAAAAAATCTGCAGCTTGTACTTACAAAGTCAGCTCTTGCGTCTTCATTGACCCATTCCCCTGCCCTATTGGTGTGAAAATCATGGAACGAGGTTATAATACCTGGTGCTTCAGTGCAGTCGGTGTCTTCCTCGTTTTCAAACTTGTCCATACATAAATTAAATTATACTTTAGTCAACATCATGTCTCTAGGAATATAGATTTCAAAAATTTAGAGCAAAGTGCATGTAAATAACTGGCATCTTCCTGTCAAAATGTACAGAACTTAATATAAATAATGAATACATGTGAAATTTTAATGCTGGATCTAACTTGTTAACTGCCCAGCAGTGAGCTGAAGAAACTTGGCCCCCCTTTAAATCTGAGTTGTGGTAAATTCAATGAAAATCTTAGCACTATCAAGCCTAAAAACTGGTCAAAGATGTGGCACAATTTACTTATCTAATGGCCATACATCAAGGTACTAAAGTTCCAAGCAAGGTTGTGACTTTAGTGTAGACATTGGTTTTTCATCATGCACTTGTTCCAGAGAGATGACAGATAAATACATGGTAGTTCGGTTAAGGAAAAGCAAGCAATACATGAACAACAATCTAAACAGGTGCCTGGAGTCATTTGAAAATGAAAAAAGAAATAAATAAATAGTGCAATTGGGTGAAAGACACAAAATTCAAATTCATTTTGTCCATTAAATTTGTGTAAAACAGAGCAGGTGGACATAGAAAAAATAAGCAGACACTTTCTATGTGTTTGGAGGTATTGTGTTTGACAATGAGTTGATACACTAGTGTAGAGTATAAGAAGGTCAGTGACCATAATTATAGGAGAGCAGACAATAGTAACAAGAAGAATTGAAAGAACAACCATTATTGAAATGTAGATAATGAGTGTGATGTCATACCCAGTCGTAGCGGTGGGCTACAAGACTTTTTGAACCCTGTAGGCTAGGGTATTTCTACTTGGCTCGGTTTGCAGAGTTCTTTTGGGATCTTGCTTGTGAATAGAGAAAGGTAAACCATGATAAGTCCACATAGCGCTGCCAGTTCTCCTCACAGGTATCCCCATATGGTCCAGTGACAGAGGGATCCTCAAATTGTAACTTATAGTGGCTATGGGCCTTCGCCTTGTACCCGCGAAAGCGGTCAGCAGCCAATCGATCAACGGCCTCAAGTGCCCTCTTATACTGTGCATCATTGAGAGACCCTCGAATATCAAAATATTTCTACAAAAAAAGGTGATACTTAAGCAGTTAGTTATGCAACAGATGAACATCTCGCCAAATTCAAAAGAATGTTACCTGGACCCGTTCAAGTATTAGTTCGATCCTCCTCCGGGACAGAAGCCCTATCTTTATAGGATGGTACCACAATCTCTTTTATTTTATTCCCAACCAAGCTTGCCATAGCCTGTGCAAGTTTACACTCCTTGATAACCCTCTACGTTTAGTAGGTTTGTCTGTATGAAAGAAAACAAGAAAGTACGGGGCTTTAATATTAACGATATCATGCGACGTCCTCTTCCTATAAGTAGGTAACAGGTGCTCTGTGCTCAGGTGAAATGCTAACAACTATAAACAACAATCAGTAGCTTCAAATAGACTCGTATAAAACCTAAGGCATACTGGTAAGAATGATAACCAGCCAGTGGAACTTCATATACACAAATTAATTATAAAGCAGGAAAGAGTATAGACAACAAAATGAAGTGATAAATGAGTTCCTCTTATTATACACTACTCAAGTAATAATATACTAGCTCAATAGGAATCAGTTAAACAGAATGTAATGTGATAATCCAAATGTGTATTCAAACCAAATATAAATTCATAATAATGCCTTTTTGAGTTTCATGTTATAATTCAGGTGGGGCCATCTCCCTATTTAGCACTTTGCACAATTCGACAACAAATATAGAGGGGAGAAGAAGTGCTTAACATTTGATAGCTTTGCTTGTTTTTAAAAGGCACTAAAGAAGAAGAAGAAGAGTAGAATTAAAGTGTTGTTCTTTGAAATTTATTTCTTTATTTCCTTATGCAACGGATCTTACATTCCAAAAAACACTCAAGAAATGACTAAAGACAAAGAAAAATAGAATTAAAATGTAACAAAGTATAATAATAGTTGCTGATTCCCCATTGATTTTTGCCACATAATGAATCAGATGCAGATAATAATATCATCCAAAAATCAAAATTTTAATGCATTCTTGACGACAAAGGAGCTAGTCTATTTTTGCACCTTAATTACTACTTGCCAATGCATTATGTGTAAATACACAACATTCCTATTTGTTTCTACGTCTCTTTCAGCATGCTAGAGGTTCCGTTCTACTATTTTTCTTTTTCTACATTATGCCAGGAGAAAATTTCAACTGCTATAGTGGGATATATTCCGTTTAAACCATGAATTAGGAAGAAAAGTGTGTTCTATATCATGAATCTACCCAATTTCTCTATATATTCCTTTCAAACAACTGTTTGTGTGATTAGAAGAAGGCTGTGTTCTACAGACCTAAACAATGAAGGAAAATAGCAAAATATTTTTTTTAAATAAAAGAATATGAATGAATATTCTTATCAATCATAGAAGATTAGTCCATCTCAGCCCTATGAAGTTGTTTAACTATGCAAAAATAAGGTATATTCATTCATTTTTTGTGTCTTTACAAGTCCTATTACCTCCTTTGAAAAATCGGTTGGTTGATATATCTAAAACCGAGATCCCTAGAGTTTCATGCCTATGTTAGCAAACCAACCCGCCACCTGGTGAATCAGCAAATTGATGAGCAGCTTTAGAATCAGATTAGTATCAAATTTCAATCTGATAAAGCCCTTTTTGTATACGGATTTTAATTCCCATTGAAATAGCTTTTAGTTTAGCCATTACCTCCATTTTATCGCTGAAAGCAAAAAATACATCACACTTATATATCTTTACATCACCCACAGTAGGCAATGTTTCTCTACCACACCCCCCTTTTTGGAGCAAAATCCCGTGGCCGGAAACTAGCAAAACATGCTGCTTCATACTCACAAAAATAAAATCCAAACCGAACATATAAGGAAACTCCTCAAGGGTGTAGAAAATAATATCAAAACAGCAAAATTGCAAAGCCCAAATACCTCCAAATGTCAACACGTTCGCTTCTCCCTTTTATCGTAGAAGCACAAAACAATGGAAATAAAATAGAAAACTGAAAGTAAAAAATAAAGAGAATTAAATAGCATATATAAAAATGCGAAGAACATAGCATATTAAATCTCAACCAAATAAAATTAACAAATAATAGAGAATAAATTTAGAAATACAAACCTCATCACGGCCAGCAAAGTCGATTTTCTCCTTGGTGAAAAACAAAGATCTGAAAATCAAGAGAGGCAGGGGGTGACCAGACAGGCGAAGAGAGCCAAACACAATTGGAAGAGAATAGAAGGGAAAAATTCAGAAAGAAATTCAAAGAATAAATGGGGAACAAGAATGGTGCAGTCGTCGACCGGGAGAAGGGGATAGGAACGACGGTTGGTGGTGGCACAAGAAGTCCAGAAGATCTAAGGGGATGAGAGAAGGTGCAATCGTCGACGAGGAGGTGGAGAAGAACGGTGGTTGGTGGTGGTACAATAGGAGGATGCGCGAAGTGGTTGGTGGCGGCACAAGAGGAGGCTGCGTAGAGTTGGAGAGTTTCCTCAGAGTAACCCTAATTCTAAGATGCAATTTGACTCCCAAATTTTCAAGTTTTTTGTTATTCCCCTCCTACCCCACCCCCTCCAAAGGCTATAGCAGCGCCAACTAAATGTCACTTCTAAAGAGCCCAATATTAAGGAGCGACTTAGCAGTCGCCTCTATTTGGTAGCCCCAACAGGCCCAACTTCTCGTAGTGTTAATCTTCAACTTTAGGACTTGCTTTATTTAAGCCCCTAATTTCCATGCATGTCTATATAAATCCTTGACTTCCAAGAAAACTTTATTTGGTCTTTAATTTATTTAAGCACTTATAAGATAGCCCTAATTATTAAAATAACACTTCTTGTCCAAACTAAACTATGACTTGACCGTTCAACACTTAACTTTTCTAACAATTGAATTTTGAAAATAGCAAAGTGGGTCGTTACAGAATTGCCCTGAATAGGTTCAGTTCAGTTTGGTTTCTCAGTTTTCCGGTTTGGATGGCCAGCCCTAATGGTTAGTCAAGGATGTGGTTGGAGAATCTTGATGACACTTCACTAGAGGAAGCCCACATAATCTATTTCTCCCTTAGACAGAGGGGTTAAAACTTTGTAATTGAGTGCCTAGAGGAATCTGCAAGGTTAAATTACTGTTTGATAAGTCAAGAACACTGAGATAATGTAGACATGCAAGGCCCATGAGAATCTCTCTAGAAAATCGTTCTTGGATAAGTTGAGCCATTCTAACCTCTCTATTTGGCCGATATATGAAATTATGTTCCCCATCAGTTGGTTCCTCGATAAGTTCAAGAATACCATACATTTTAGATCTGAAAATTCTTCTGGAAAAGTTCCGACTAATTGTTGAAAGAAAGATTAATACCTTTTAAAAGTCCTAGTTTACTATACTTTAACTCTTGTCCTTCCCAATAAGCTAAGACATTGAAGAGATATATTTCAAAACCGATAGAGTAATAAAGCCGATCAATTGAATTACTGTTCTGAACCAAAAAATTAATCTTCGTATATTTAAAAAAAGAATAGTTTCTTTTCCACTTTTTAATTCCGTCAAATTTTCTTCTTTTTCCTTTTGTCCTCGGTTTTCTCAAACTTCTTTTCTTTTCTTTTTTTTCCGAAAACTTTTTCGCCTCTATTGCTCATACATATATATATATATTTGTATATAAACTAGTTTCCTAAAAATTTTTTCTGCCCTTTTCCATTTTCTAATTCCCTCAAATTTTCTTCTTTTTCCATTTTTTCCTCTGTTCCTTGGGTTTTTTTTTCTTTTCTTTTTTTTTTTGCAAAAACGTTTTCGCCTCTATATATAAAAGGAGAGCAGTTTTCTAAAATTTTCCCCGCCCTTTTCGACTTCCTGATTCCATCAAATCTTCTTCTTTTTTCCTTTTGTCCTCCATCTGTTTTCTTTTCTTTTTTCTTTTTTCTGAAAACTTTTTCACCTCTATTATATATATATATATTTATATGAGGAGAATAGTTTTCTAAAAATTTTTCTTCTCTTCTCCGGTTTCTAGTTCCGTCAAATTTTCTTCTTTTTCCTTTTTTTCCTTGGTTTTCGAAAATAGGCCATAACTTTTACTTACAGTGTCCATTTTCAATTCATAGTATTGATCAATAATTATATATTAATATATTTATTAGTACTTTATATCCATTATTTATCACTTTTGTTTACTTTATGGATTTTTCTGATTAATTTTTTCTCTTTTTGTTGGTACTTTGATTAACATATTTTTAATCACTTTGAAATTGTTTTTTCTTGTGTAACGCAGGGGTGAAAAACTAATATTGTTGAAACAGAACGGAGTGGCTCCATGTATGTTGTTTTTAGAAGCATCCAAGATCTGGATTCTAGTAAGCTAGCAAATTCTTGGTGATAGTTTTCAATGAAACTTGTTAGATCGAAGGCTAAGAACTTTCAAATTCGTCAGTTCTCCTATCTATGCTGGAAATTTTCCGGTCAGCTTGTTTTCCCCTAATCAATAATTCTCAAGTTGTTGCAATTTTTCAAAGATGAAGGCAACTCGTCTTTTAAACTATTGTTGTGTAATTGTAGTGCCTGGAGTTGCTGCAGAGTACTAATGGAACGGCGACCTTTACCTGAAAAGTTATTGTTGGCCAGATTCAGGATGCTCAGGCTATTTTTGTCTATTAGGTAGTTGGGAATCTCTCCTGCGATAAAGTCATCCGTTATTTTACACAAATGGAAAATGGATCCCGAGAACCTATTATTGTTGGCTATTAATATTTGAAAGTGGAATAAAAGTAATGGAATTGGACCAAAAAGGTTATTATAACTCAAATCTACAACAACACGAGATTTGTGGACATGATATTAGGAACGGTATCGATAATATGGTTATGAGAGATATTCAAGAAAAATATAGAAGACATATTCAAAAACCAATTAGGAATTTTATCGGATATACTAGTGGAGGCAATATCCAAACAAAGAAGACTGTTTTGAGTTTGAAGTCGTTGAGGAAAATGAGGCCCCAAATTGCAATGTCTGACTGACAAAACTACCAATCGGAAAGGGGAACCCACTGAGAGCTCAACTTGAAAGACACGTGACAATTATGTGATAGATGTAGGCAGGAACGTTAACAGGGTGGGTTCGGGGTGGGTATGCCTTCCACCACCCGCCTCGTTTATAAAGACTCCATGTCGTATCAGGTTCGGGGTGGGAGTGGTTGGGGACAGGTACGAGAAAAATATCCTTACCCGCCCCATTTAGAAAATCCTAAAAGAAGTACAAAAAAAAAAAAATGGAAACTACACCAGCATAAGGAAATTTTAAATTATAGCATAAAAGTTAGCTAATGTAAAAATTTAACAGAAAAAATGTAGGGCAAAGCAATCAAGGCTTATTGCCTTTAAAATTCAGTATCTGGATTCAATTCTTCACTATCTCTTTTATATCAATTTTTTTCATTAAAAAAAAAAAACAAAAAGACTATCAGGGTGGGTCGGGGCGGCTACTACCCATCCCTGACCCGTTAAGAATTCGGGGGCAATGGCTTTTATCTCGTATCCGTCCTAATACTTAACGGGGCGGGTCCTCGCGGGTATCGGGTATGAAATTGCCATTCTTGGATGTAGGTAACTTCGGCTGGAAAGTTTTGCGAGGTGGGTTTGTGTGACAGTAAAGTTGAACAAATTTGTAGCAGCATATAATTCTTGAAGCTGGGAGAGTTGCCAAATGCTTTTATGTAGGCCATCCACTCTATTTTCGCTGATATATAATGCCATCAAAGAACGAAATGCTCTCAAATCTGGCCTGGACCCTAGTTGATTGTAATGTAGGTTCAATTAATATTTGTAATGCCCAGTGATATCTGGCATATTGCCAGATATATAATTGTTTGACAAGTCCTAATAATCAAGTGTGTGCAGTCCCTGATAAGTTCTGAAATAACAGCAAAAGCAATCCGCTTAAGCTATTCTTAGCTATAACAAGATTAGTAAGAATATTTGAGTTTCCAAAAGGTTTTGGAATCCCACCTTGATGTAGATTGTCAGTCAAGTCAAGGCTTTAGACCCCGAAATCGTCAGGAATATCTAATTGATTGATTGAGAGGTCTATGTTTGTAAGACTTGCACTGAGGTTAAACAACCAAGGGAATGTGAAAGTGGAAGTGAAATTATTCGTAGATAGATCGAGGATAGAAATAGAGGGTAAAGAAGAAGAATTGGCAAAAACATCAAAGGCAAGTGTGTTTTGGTGGAGTTGGCAATTTCTCAAGTGCAACTCTGTAAGAGAAGGGAGATATGCTATTTGCGTCGTCGAGTTGGTTTCAGTAATACTAATGCCACTCAAATCAAGATAGGGCATTAATGAAAAATGAGAAAGCCACTCGAGATTCTTTATTACCAGACCAGCTTCAGCTTGATTAAGATCAAAAGTCTCCAAGTTGGCAACGTTCCCAAGTTAAGGAACATCCCAAAAAGAGTGTCAACTGAACCTTTGAGTGCCTTAATTTCCTCAAGGAACCAATGATTTGAAGTGATTGTAACTAAGATCCAAATAAATCAGATGATGTAACTCAAGCAAAGCAGGACTGATATAATTACCTCTCATTTGTTGACCACTGAGATCAAGGACAATCACTCGACCGGTTTTGTTGCTACAAGTAATGCCCTTCCATTTGCAACATTTCACCTTTTCTTCTTCACTTCCCCATGATGAAAGAACGCCACCATGGTCGATAACGCCTTGCTTAAACTTGAGAAGAGCCCGTCATTCCCTCTCTATGTGCCTAACTTCATTAGCTGCCCCACGTGAAGCGTGTTTCATGGACATTGAGATTAGAATTAAGAGAAGCAATTTCAGTATTTTGATGAAACTTTTAAACCCCATCGCCTTCTTTTTTTTTTTTTTTTTTTTCTGATATCACTTGTGGCCTATATTGTATATATTGATAATTAAAAAAAGAATAGGAGTTTCTCTATGCTTAACTGCTGGGGCAATTTCCATTTATATATGTATTGTCAGTTTGCATAAGAAAAATGGTTTCTAAAGCAGCAAAAGAAAAGAAGTTAGCAAGCAACGCGTGAAGACTTGCCATAAGAAAATGGAAAATATGGCACAAGAAGTAGACCACTGGAGGAATCTCAAGTATATATGTCCATTACCACTGGCTGCTAACTTGAACAACGTTAATAATACATTGTGGTCTACCAATGGATTGTACATATTTGTCCGACTCAACTAGTTGGTCGAAAATTAAGCATCTTTCCCGGCTGTTAACATGTAACAATGAAGAATGCAAGAAGAGTTGGAAGTTTCCCTCGTCACATAGTACGCCCTTTCTAAGAACATCTTCGATGCAAGAATATGTATTGTACACACGTGACAAAAGACATTCATTACAATTTTTGTTCAGAAGCCGATTATAAGAGCATCTCGATTGCAAACCTGAATTGTTATTCTTATGTGGAAGAAAGGGATATACAAATAACAAAATAGTTAGCCCCCTTCTCAATTTTTATTACTTCCATTGTTCCTTTCAAACTTACATATCCCACTTCACATAGCATCTAAGTAAATCCAATCCTATTAATTATACTTTACGATTTTGAAGAATTTGATATTCATTTAGAAGTTAGTTAATCTACGGCTTATTTTGCTTTTCCCTAACATTCAATTATATTTAAATCAATTCATTTAAGTCATAAATTGCGATTCCGATTAGATTAAAATTTGGAAAAGACCCAATTCAAGTGCCGGAAGGCCCAATTACGAGATTAATGAGGACAAAGAAGATCAAATAAGAAAGGTTGGGTTTGTTCAAACTTATGAAGCAATGTTGAGGCAGTTAAGACATTAAGTTCCAAGCTCGGACTACTGGAGTAAGGACTATATTTAATCAGTATGATCAAAATTACCAGTGAAGATCACGAGATTTGGAAGATAGCAGGGCAAAATGTAATTTCTAAAAGCTTTTGATGACCCAATTAAGTGTTGAAAAAGTTGGTGAAAAAAAGCACTGTCGAGATAGGGAAATGATTTAAAATTAAACGTTTGGCATCATAAATAGTGCCAAATGGCTGTGTGGCGTGTATCTCGACACGCCACATAGTATTTTTTTTCTTTTTTTCTTTTTTTTCTTTTTTTTTTTTGGGCAAAACACCATCCAAATTTCCTTAAGCAACTAATATTCATGTCCGTTTGGCATTGATTATAAATCAAACGGTTTATAATACATTTTGAATTTTAAATTTTTAATACACTTGTCAAATTCTCTCATTGACACTTCACCCCCAAAACACATCAAATAATAACTTTTCAAAATTTAACTAATCAAATTAAGCCACATGTCTTCAAAATTTAAATTTCAAAATATATTATAAACCAATCTAATTATAAACGATACCAAACGGACCCTAAAATCACATCATACAAGCTATTAATAATTACAGAATAGTAAGCAAAAAAGAAATCAACCAAACATTAACCTTAATATGGATTTTAGGGGTGAACCTTAGACGTATGGGCATATATAGATTATAGACCCCCTCTCCACCACCCTGTAATGCCCTAAAATTTTATTTTAGTCAAAAATAATTTCCTAGAGTCTTTTGAAATTTTACTGATATTTTTAAGAATTGAATGCATTATTGTATTCGTTTGTATAGTAAGAAGAAATATTAACTATTTAGTAAGAATAAAATGTAATATTTTTAAGATGACGATTATCCGTAGAGGATAATTGTGAAATTTACCATAGAGCAAAGGCGCAATTAAATGAAAACTTAATTTCATGTTAGCCCTTAAGAGAAATTCTAATGAGTTGGAAATTAGAATAATTTAGATTATTAAAGAAATCGCTAATTACGGTAAACTTCTATCCGCCCATTTTCTCTCCAAAAAGTGGCTGGCCAAGGTTTAGCTTGGCCAGCCAGAATGTTTGAACATTTACCTGGTCAGACACGTAATATCACCTCGCAAGTTAGGTGATGTTTCTTGGCTGACTAAGCTAATTACCTGGCCAGCCTTGTAAAACTACAACAGAAAAGCATAATATGTGTCAATTGTAGTATGAATAAGCGTCGGTTTCGACGTCTATGCTTATGTAAGCGACATATATTGTAAGTGTATATGTGTCGGTTGTTGGGGACGTCTAAAAGTCATAATAGGCGTCGATTGTTGTGCTCTTCCGATCTTACAAAAACCAACGCCTAAAGTCAAATTCAGAAAATAAAAAAATAAAAAAATAAACAATAGGCGTCAGTTGTAGGGGACAATAGGCGTCAGTTGTACCCCTACAACTGATGTCTATTCTATTTTTTTAAAAAATTTTTTTTTAAACACCAATAATGCTTGTACCATCAGAATGTATAAACAAATAGCATAGAACAAAATGTAGCAAAACAAAAAATAAAGATAACCATTTACGAAACAAATTTCTTTTACTGCTATATGCTTCCACCATCAGAAGAATCTTAACTATATGTATGTTCATAATTAATAAACATGCGCAGACAACCACTCAAAGTAAATGAATTATATTAGAAAATTCCATCAGAACTCATCCTAAGCTCCAAATCAAACATGTATAGCCTGGGACTTAAGAACCTAGGTTTCTCTTCCGATCTCAATGGGTATCCGGTAGCGGGAAGAGAAGATCCGGCGGTGGACATAATAGATCTAGTGCGGACAAAGGAGATCTGATGGCGATGGTGAGAGATTACTGAGATCTAAACAGAACATAATGAACAGAATTCAGAAAGGAATTCCCAAAACAAAAGGAGAATAATAAAAGGAACTAATTTTAACAGTGAAGTCGTGAAGATAGACGGAGAATAGTGACACGGTTGCTATTTTGCTGGCGGCAAAAAAAATAAAAAATAAAAGAGGTGATGGCAGCGTTTGCAGAGTGGAGAAAGAGGAGAAATAGCCCTCTTAAATGAAGAAGAAACCGATTGCGAATGATGAGGAGAAATAGCCATGTTTTATTCTTGGAACAGAGATCCGCTTCCAATGGGTGTCTAGATTGGCGAACGTGTTTTATTCTTGGACTGAGTAAGGTTGGAGAGGAGAGATTTCAGGCTGAAGGTTTGAATGTTGGCTGCTGGGTCTTCTCATGAATGGCAGAAATGTTGGTTGCTGGGTCTTCTCGTAAATCGCAAAAAATAAGGGTGAAGAAGGGAGAAAATATAATTAAAAAAATATAAGAGGCGTCTGTTCCTTTACTACATTGGGCAGCGTTGCGAGCCCGAAACCGACGCCTTTTGTTGAAATCAAGCTTTGGGCGTCGGTTGTGGATGAACAATCGACGCCCATATTAGTACATTATTTTTAAAATTGTCACCGTGTATTATTTAAGTGTCATTTTTCACAACAACCGATGTGTATGTTCATTTTTTTTGTCTAAATCTCTATTAGTGTAATCTACTCGGCTAGCCAAGTAATTCCCACATTTCTTTAACATTTATACTTTATAGCATTGTTTTAATATGGTGATTATAGATGTGATATAGGGATAGAGTGTTCAAGCAACTTTAGAGGTAAATATGATAGCTCCACCTATAGTACAAAGCTTAATTTGTTTAGTAAATGCTTCTTACGTGCGATACGTGAATGATGCATGTATGTTTACTCTTGTGCATTAATAGATTGATATCATTATATCTTACATAATGTGTTTCACACTGAGTATACATACAATGAGTATGTAGATGATTAGCATACGTGAGGAACATGTCATGACGTGATTAGTTATGTGTTGGTGATCTAATAGATGATTTGAGTGAGGTCCTCATATAATGCACCGCTTATATAGCTGTTTGAGTGAATATACCACTTGGGGCAGTACACTCCTCGTGAGTGTTGGGGGCTCGACAGCTGACTGACCAGGTATATACACTGGACGCAGTGTTTAGGGCCTGGTGGCTCACTATTTGGGTATATATACTGGACGCATTATTGGGGGCCTGACAGTGGATATGATATGGCCAAGACTTGTTTTTTGATATTGATAGGTCTTTGGCGACGATCAAGACATGGTAAGTAAAGGCATGTGCATGTTGTATATATTGACATGCCTTATTTATGGTGAGCCCATGTAGTTTTTTATATGTGGAGCGCGAGCTCTGTATGACGGGTTGATTGTGTGTGGGAGTATTTGTTCATTTGTTAGATATGATGAGCAAGCTATGCATGTTATCATATTTATTGAGTCTTTATGGCTCACATAGTTGCTTTATACTTTAAATTTATATGTCAATAATATGGACCATTGGAAGTTTAAGGAGAATCTGACTGAGATACGCAGAATCATGTCGATTTTTATTATCGAGATAAATAATTCTATTCTATTGTGTCGGATAAAATAGTATACTACGTTTTTCTTAAAGGGAAGGCCGTTACACACCCGCCCCAAAAACTTAAAAAAATGGTAAACAGTGAAAAGTACTTCTAGACAGCAGGGAGTTAGCCAAAGTAGTGTCTCATTCGCTAGCCATGCCATTGACTCAAGGTTTATTTGTGTAAGTACCTTGAACCTTATTAAAGGTCTGGAACCTTATTTAGCTACTACACGAATATTGTTTCATTTTTTATTTTATTTTTTTTGGGGGTGGTTGGCAGTGGGGTAGGTGGGGGGATAATGTGCCACTAAATGAGTTAATCATCATGAATGAACATTTATCTTTGGAGGTCATGTAAAATATACGAGTAAAACAAGTAAATAGAAAATTAGATTGTTTATGTTTACTAATTTGTGTAACTAATTTATGTTTTATAATTTTGTAATAAAAAAATTTTACTCACCATCAGTAGAATCGTCACCTGAAGATCACCTACAATTTGTGTAATAAAATATGTTACAAATTGTAATTTGTATAACAAATCTTGTTATATTCAGTTAACTAATTTGACAATGTGTGTTACATTTCCTCCCTTATCTAGAATCTTCTTGCATCATCTGCTAATTCATTATGGCGCCAATGGATGACCTTTATTTTAAAGACAACTAATAAAAAACAAAATAATTGCCCCCCTATTGGTAGGGAATTAATTGTCGGTAGATAAGGTCCACATCCACGTCAGCCGTTGGTGTCATAAGATCCCGAAAATGGTGGTACAATAGTGCTCTTTTCCACTTGCCCTTAGTGTGACAATAGAAACAGTATCGTCAATATATTGGGGCCTTGCTTAGATTTGAGAAGACCTTATGTTTCACCCTTGATGCGCTTAACTTCATTAGCTATGCCCTAGGTTGCACAAAAAAGAGAGATGGACCCAACATGAAAAGGAGAGACATTATTTCTAAAAATAGAAGACAAGAAATTCTATTGAAATGTTATATGCCTATTATTATTAGTTTTATTTTACAATTTCAGTATTTTTAACTTTAAATCACAATCTAATGTTGTTGTTGTTATAATTATTACTAAAATTTTCACCCGTGCGTTGTACGAGAATTAAAAGTAATAATAACTGTAGTAAGTCTAGGGAGACATATTTATCTGGCATGAAAAAATGACATTCTTAGTTGTCAACCATATATTGAATAATTGTGGGTCTTTAAATTCACCATTTATATATAAACAATCAATTCATGTTTACCAACTAATAAAAATCAGTTATTCATATCATATAAACATGTAGACTTAAAATTACTCTAATAATAAATATCAATGAATTTTTATACAAAAATTTAATAAATTATTTATACGGCCAGTTGAGTCATATATTAGCATTGTGAGATATTAATTTTTATAATCATTCTATCATATTTTGATTTATTCGTTGGTAACACCTTTTGTACCAGTCAATTGTTTTTTTTATACATTGGATATAGGGAAAGAGAAGGAAACCAATATTAGTTATTCATGTGAGATAAACATATCTCTATATAATTACTCTAATAACAAATATCAATGAATTTTTATACAAAAATTTCATATAAATTATTAATATAGCTA
Organism: Nyctanthes arbor-tristis; assembly: GCA_963692815.1. Taxonomy (NCBI): domain Eukaryota; kingdom Viridiplantae; phylum Streptophyta; class Magnoliopsida; order Lamiales; family Oleaceae; genus Nyctanthes; species Nyctanthes arbor-tristis. The sequence continues at coordinate 51,112 of CAVNYN010285574.1, read as the reverse complement.
GTTGAATTATATTAGCATTATGAGACATACGTTTTTTATAACTATTATATTATATTTGAATTTTTTGTCGATAATATTTTTTGCACAAATTAATTCTCTCTTTTTTTTTGGATACAGTAGGCATAAGGGAGGGGGGGAGGGGCAGGTGTGTTCCAACTCAAGATTTCCTGTCTAAAATGTGATAAACCTAACCAATATAGCAATTGTTTGAATTACAGCACCAGTTAATTATGTATGTATAAATAAAAATTAATTAGAGTGATTCAATAAAAGTAAAATGTTTAAAACTTGTTGAACAACTATTACAGTGCAACTGTATCGACATGCGATCCATTTCTTAAATAGATAAATCAACTCTAAATACAGTAAAATCATATTTAAAATGACAAACTAAAATTTTTATTCCATGGGAAATTATCAAAAAGTTCCAATTTCTATTAATTATAAAATCGGCAAATTAGAGTATTGTAATTTTAAAGAAATTAAATTTGATTTTTGTACAACAATAACCATATAAAAATTTCTTCAAAAATCATTAAAATTGAAATTTACAATAAGGTTACTTATTTTTAGAAATTTATTCGTTTAGAGACGTACTATGTATGTGTTTTCAAATTATAAAAATTACTATTTGCTTTTTTTTTTGAAATAGAACTTTTAATTAATTTCATGTTCGATTTGATAAGTGACAAATCTCTAAATCAAAATAGTTGGTTAAAGAAAATACCGTGAATTGATGATTGGATACAGGTCAATAAAGGAAAAAGTAAATATCTTTTAATAAATTAGCTTAATAATTTAAAAAAAAAGAGATAAAAAATACAAAAAAAAAGAATTAAATGATATCACCAGAAATCTTACAGAGCTAGAAATCTTACAGAGCCAGAAATTTTACAGAGCTAGAAAATGAGCGGGAAAAGCTACCCTTCTCTCATTATATATATATATATATAGAGATTTAAAAAAAAAAATTTATATGCAAGAGTTGTTAGGAATTAAGACAAATTCTTGTTGTTCAAAGAATTTAATTGAGATAATAAAAGTAAAAGATGATGACAAATTTAGTAGACTGTCAAAAGTTTCCATTATCGGAAACGTCGCTGACAATCATATAGAATTTTCACTCCCTAAACCCCTCTGCTAAGTATTACAAGAAAAATACCCCAATAGTTACCGCATCTACTAATTTTTACGCTTTGCCTGACCCATAACGATTTCAAGACGCTAGGTTACCTTTTTTTTCACAGACCCGACTCACGTATTACTGAAAAATAACTTGAGTTTTACCACATCTAATTTTCTATAATTTGAACAAACCAGAAAGAGTTATAAGAAAATGCTTACCAATTTTTGCCCTCAACACTTGTTGACCACGTCTTGCACAAAGCGGAGAAAATATAGGACGTCAATTTATAGTAGTATTTCTGGTGATCAATTAATTGGCTTCCTAACCAAGAACTTATCAAACTTAGACCCCAAGTCTTCTACCTTCTTGTTGATCAATAAAGTTTGCAATTTGCCTCTAAAGTTTTCTCCTATTAAATTTGCAATTCATACCCTTTCACTTTATCTTAATTTTTGACAACCACCAAACAAGAGTTTTGTTTAAGGTCTAAGAGTTTCCACGCATGCTGTCCCGTGGAAGAGGGTTTCACGCTTATTAAGAGTAGAATAAGCAACTCCAATATAATTGTGATGGAATTTTCAAGTCCCATCTAAATTTACTGTAAAGTGGTAAAAAGAAAATGATTTTGAGTTCCACTTATATTTTCAGTATCCCAAAAAAGGAAAAAAAAATTTTCTAAAAACAAAAGAGTACAGATTGGGAAGTCTTGTCCAAAATTGGGTACAATGACTAGACACTGATGGAATCTCTTGTGACATCCCCGTTTTTATATGTCCATGCCTTGTTTCATGTTGCAAAGGATAATGTATGAAACAAATTAAATTAAATTACAGGAAGATGAAGATAAGTCGAATTAGTTATAAGTTATAAAGTTACTAAAAGGATTCTTGTATTTTTTAAGAAGGTAGTGTTGTATAGTTTGCTGACCACCTTAAATAGAAACTAAAAGCTAGGGACCAAATGAACAAGAATAAAAGTTCTTTAAAAGAGAAAAAGTGAAACATGGCAAGTCGGTTGAATGGGTATTTTTAGGGGGACCATTTATGCAAATTTATCATTCTTTTTATCATATTAGAAAAAAAAAAAGAAAAAAGCAAAAGAAGAGAACGAACGAACAGAGAGCAACTCGGCCATGGGAAAAATGGGAGTAAAATTCTGGGGAAATTGGAGGAAACAAAGAAGAAGAACAAATAATTAGAATCATATGTAAGTTCTTCTCACTTTCAAGCTTTGTTTTCATATAAATTTTAAGCTTTAGTCTTCTTCTATAGTTAAGAAACTTTCATAGAATTGAGTAATTAATTATGATTTACTTTTTATATGTTTAAATAGTGTGAAATTAGTCTTAGATATGAGACTAGAATCAAACAAGGCCTAATATAAAATTATATAAAGTTAGTATATGAAATCATAGTTTTAGAAGGAAAAAATTAAAGCTGAAACATTTGAAATAAAGTATTATTTGGGACTTTAAAATGAAAATTCTTAAGAAATTGAGAATTGAGTTTATAGTCTTGATATTCATGGATTAATTAATATGAAACGGTGATATGCTTTTGAGGACTGTGAAATTTTCTACGAGATTGATAGTTGAGCTTGAGTCTGGTTATTAATGGGTTAAATGGTAAGAATCATCATTTGAATATAAAAAAGGAAGCATAAGAGGTTAATATTAAATTCGGGAAAGCCAAGCATGTATGTAAGAATTTAATAAAGGACTTAAGGCTAGAATTATTATGTATGTTGTTATTCTTCTTGGTATGAGTTCAGCAGTGTTTAACAGCATCTGCTTGTCAATTTTAGAATGTTATAACTGATAGTATATGTTGAATTTTAGCAAGATACAAGTTGAAAAATGATCTTCTATGCGTTGTCTATCATCTGGAATTCGAATAATACCATTCAGAGACCGATAGAAGTTTTTATGACATGTTTTGTGAAAATGGACAGTGTACACCCAAGAACAGAGTTTTGGGAGGTGAAAAAATATTTTGGTATCCCCAGTGTAGTTTTCTTGAGCTCAATTTCATATATGATGAACTTATACGAGTTTTCTATCTTTTAGAAACTTATGACACCATTCCTTATTCTAAAATAATTTTATATATGCATTTCCCAAACAGGAAAACTTAACCATCTTTGTTTGAAGAGTTGAACTAAGTCTTTATTCCATAAGTGGTGCAGATGCTTGACAGAAGAGTTCGGTTAAGTGTGGAAGTGAAGAACTAGTGCGTCCCTATGCTATTATAATCTTTAGTAATTCTCGAGCTTTCTAATTTAGTATATAGTGATAAAGATGATTATTTAAGCAAAGAATGAACATTACTTAATGAACAAAAGAATAGTAAAAGAATAAAATTAATTTTGAAACTTTTGGATATAGGAAGTGGATAGAGTAGAAGAATTCTTTATGAAATCATTGAGTGTTGATTAGAATATTCGTGATATGTCATAGGAACTAGTGAAGGGAATCCGGAAGCCTTTTAACCAATCTTGATGTTTTAAAGCACTGTGAGTCGAATTATTTTCTACTTTGAAAGCTTGAATATTTTGAATCCTTGCAAGTTATATGTTTTCTTATGAAATGAAATTCTATGAAGGCAACATAGTTTCTCATGAAATGCTCAATTATTTGGAATGTTAAATGTGAATCGAAGTGTACGCTTTTGAGTGAAAATATGAACAATGCTTGAAAGAAGCACCAGAATCATTAGATTTGTACCCTAGGATAGTATCTACCTCTCGTTAGACAGTGTGGCTAGCCTCCATAAGAGATGTGATCACACTTCCGTCTACAGTGAGGCAGGAGCCCTATCTCTACGATGAGACTTGAGTCTCATTCTCATGGCGAGGCACGATGACCCGTGTTTCGGGGTGTAGTATTAGCATTATCTACTCGCGTATGACTTGATTTATGATGATTAGGATCACACGAGTGGTCCAGCTTGATGAGATTGATGATCAGATGATTTAGGGTATGTCTTGATGTGATTCTAGTGCAATACTGTGGTTTGTATGATAAATTTTCATACCGTATGATTTTCGGGATGATTTGAGTACATTGTTGATTTTCATGATGATTGTAGTCTTTCGATGATATCTATGACTATCATAGTATTCGGAATTATGAGATTTCAGATTTTAAATGATGTTCATGAGGATATATATATTTTTTAAATGTTCAATGAACATACTGGAATTTCATGAAAATGTTTAGTTTCCAAAGCATAATTATTTCCAAACAACCACTCACTAGGCTAGTAGCTCATTTATTTCCTAAAAAAATTTCTCAGGTAGCAATTGAACTTTCAAATTTGTTGCGAATATCTCTATTTTGAGAAGTGAGCCTTCGACATGGGTTGAACATGATCCACTTTACCAAATGCATGTAAATTTTATTTTAGTACCTTGGTTAGTTCAGCATGCCATTATAAATAGTTAGTATTGTGTCAAACTCTTCACGCTCATCTAACATAAATTCTGTTAAAGACTTTATATAATATATTTTAGAAACATGAAGATGTAAATTTGGAATTTTGAATGGAATATTTGTGTCTTGAGGGCCGTAGTATGTGTCTATTATCAGCGCACATCACACTTCAAGTGTACTAGAGTTACTTGGGGTGAGGCGTGTTTTCTCTACGCTCTTCCGATCTCTCACTAGCTACTAATTTGAAAAGCGTCAATAATACATTTTCTAAGTGAACAAATCAGTCAATGTCTATTGTTTTTTTGAAAAGCTTCAACATCAACCTATCGATAAAAAAAACTTGAAAGTTTTTTAGTCCTTTTTGGTCATGTGTCCACCACTTTCGCTTATATAAATTCAAGTGACACAAGAAAGTTGTATCCACCTGGACTCCTAAACTTTTCACATATACCTCGATTATTATAGGGAAGCTTTTCACAGGGGAAAAAGTAGGAATGACAAATTCATACTCACCTCGTTAAGTATTGGGACGGGTACGGGGCGAAAGCCTTCACCCCGAATTCTTAACGGGTTGGGGATGGGTAGTGGCCGCTTTTCCCTGCCCCGACCCTATAATCTTTTTGTTTTTGTTTTTTTTAATAAAAAAAATTTGATATAAAAGAGCTAGTGAAGAATTAAACCCAGATACTCAAGGTTAAAGACAATAAGCCTTGACCACTTTATGCAACATTTCTTTTGTCAAATTTTTATATCAGCTTACTTTTATACTGTAATTTAAAATTTCCTTAAGCTGGTATAGTTTCCATTTTTTTTATTTTTAAAAATTTTTTAAGATTTTCTAAATAGGGCGGGCAAAGGGTATTTTTCTCGTACCCGCCCCAAACCACCCAGCCGCATACCCGCCCCGAACCAGAACCAGATTCATTAGGGTTCGAGGCGGGGCCTAATAAACAGAGCAAGGGCGGGGGATGGCATACCCACCTCAAACCCGCCGCGTTGCCATTCTTGGGAAAAAGGGGGAAAAAGCACTGTTTGCATCCTTCAACTTTGTATGCTTTCCTTCTTTATTCCTAAAATCACAGCATCTCTCTTCTCAAGTCTGCCCCGAAATTGTCCCAAAAGTTTCTCAAATTCAAAACAAAATCATCTCTATCTCTCATTCTGAGTCCTACGGTTGGATTTCAACATTACAACACTAAAGCTTTCAATAGTTTTGCGTTATAGTCGATAAACAAACTTCCCAAGCAACTTTAAACATTAGGGACCTGCTGCATAAATAAGTCAAGTTTTCATTTGTCATTATACTTTCACTATTGAAAAAAACTCAACGATTCAAATCTCCACCAATTAGATATTCTTTTTAAATAATTATTTTTCATAATTCTCTACAACTTCTCTCTACTTATCTACTAGATTTCAAATAATAATCTCTATTTATTAAAAAGTTAGAATACAAGCTACAAAAAATAAACCGTTACTAATATCTTGTGATAAGCACTTACACAAAGCATTATCCTGATTTATAATTCCAACATGATTTGTTCACACTGACATTGACTGGATGATACGGAAGAGTGCCCCAACATATCGTTAATATAACAAGGCCTTAAACTTGATAAGAGTTTCTCTGTTTATCTTTGCACCTAACTTCATTAGCCGTCCCTTAGGTTGCATAGAAAACTAGAAAAGGAAATGGGACACAACACGAAACGAAGAGATGTTCATTTCTAAGGATTTTCAACACAGAATGCTTTGAAAAATAAATATGTAACTGTTATTAATTTAAATTTTACAATTTCATATCAATCACATGTACTGTTCTATCAAACATGCATCATCTTGCCCGCATGTTAGCATGCCATATGTATCAACATACTAATGAAGACGACTTGAAAACGAGGATAATATTTTTCGATAAAAACGAGCAAAATATTTTTCTAGCATAGCATTTATTACATACTTGCCATGTGGCTCAATAATGACTCTAGCAGCACCCAAAGACGGCAACCACTTAAGAGCTTTCCATTTGACATTTTAATCGCACAAAAATAAACAGTATATACATAAAAGCATATATATATATATATATTAATAAATTGCAGAATTGAAAAACTGAAACTATAGTTATAGTTAAAAATGGACTAATTAATTGAAAGTTAAATATAAGCATGCGATTAAGAAAGTCAAAGTAATTCTCTCTCTCTCTCAAAAAAAAAAAATAATAATGAAAGCCAAGGCACATGCGGTCTGTTAACATCCAAGTTGACTTCCTATACTTTGATTTCCCCCCTATAATCTCTATATAATAATGATTAAAAAGGTTGATGAAATAAATACCGCGTTACGGAAATAGTAGGGGTAATTAAAATGTGGTGCTATAGTTGCGTGAATGCATTTTACCCTGCCGGTATTAAAATGATTTTTGGAGAATCAATTTTGTAATTGTTATTTAAGTGCCGGACTGATTTTTCGACAGACATTTTTCCCCCTCATAAAATCATTTTCAATCATATATATTCTTATGAAAAATCATTAGTCTCATTGAAAATCTCTATCAAACAAACTCTTACATATATAGGGGAATTTGACAACAGAATCTGAAATATAAAGAGATATATATGAAGCTTTTATCCATCAGATATTGCTTTCTTACAAGATCGGAAGACCTGTAGGAACTATCTCGATTTCAATACTCTGACTCTTTTCCTTTCCAGTAAACTATGACATTGTTGAAGTATGCATCACTACTAAAATTCATGTAATAATCAATTTCAACTGAGCCATTTTTCTGAACCAAGGAAGGAAAATTGTTGAAACAAAAAGGAACTTTTCCAGATATGTTGTTTCTAGAAACATCCAAGATGTGAATGTTGTTAAGCTGGCAAATTGTTGGGGATAGGTGTGTTAGATGAGCTCCAATCCATGTTGGAATTTCTCCAGTCAGCATGTTTTCGCCCAAATCAAAAATTCTCAACCTGGTGCAATTTTTCAAAGAGGGAGGCAATTCTCCAGCGAAATTATTGTTGCGCAATTGCATCGTCTCGAGTTGCTGTAGAGCTCCAATGGTTTGGGGAAGGTTACCGGAAAAGTTATTGTTGGCCAGATTTAGAATTATCATACAGTTTTTCTTCAACCAACAGTCAGGAAGCTCACCAGAAGTTGGTTCTCCGAGAGATCGAGGAAAATCATGTCATTTGATGTTCTACAGAAATGGGAAATGGATCCGTTCAACTTATTATTGGAGAGTTGTAATGTATTTGCACGGAATAAAAATAATGGAATTGGACCTAAAAAGTTATTGTAACTTAAGTCTAGAACATGAAATGACATAGTTGAAAAATTTCTCTCCTATAATCTCTTTGTAACAGTGTTTAAAAAAAGTAGAAGAAATAAGTGCAGGGTTAAGGAAATAGTAGGGACTAATTAAAATCTGGTACTATAATTGTGTGAGTACATTTTCCCAGCCGGTATGGAAATGATTTTTTGAGAAGAGTAATGCTACATTTCCCTATTAGTTTACCAATTAGTTCACCATTTTACAGTTTTAATTGTAGAATATTTAAAGCTCAAACTATTTAAATGCCTTAATTGACAGTTTTACCCTTCTTATTAATACACGACCGGTAAACTAATTAGTGAACTAATATGGAAATTTATCATTACTCTTTTGAGAAACGATTTTGTGAAAAGTGATTTTTTTTTTTGGAGAATGTGTTGTTGTAAAGTAAATAAAAGTTATGAATTTACACATAAGATTATTTTGATGGGCAAATATGTGGTTGAAAATGAGCTTGGATGAGAATTAATTTTGTGAAAATCATTTCCATACATGTAAATATGTTTTAGTTGATTAATAATCTGTTGGCGACTTAGCGTTGCTCCTTGCCTTTTGCGGCGTAGAAGGCACGAAAAACAGAATGCAAATGGGGTACTATGTTGGGTGCGGATTTCACAAAAGGACATTTTCTTGGTTATTATGTAATTGGTATTTAATTGCTGGACTGATTTTTAGACAGACATTTTTTTTCCCTCATAAAATCATTTTCAACCATATATGTTCTTATGAAAAATCATTAATCTCACTGAAAATCTCCATCAAAAAACTCTTACATATATGGAGGAATTCGACAACAGAATCTGAAATATAAAGAGACATGTAACTTTTATCCATCGGATATTTCTTTCGTACAACACAAGGCCCGGAGGAAATATCTTAGTTTTAGATAGTTGTGGACAGTTTTCTTCCACCAGCTAGAATTTGATCGTCACATGCTTCATTCCTGAGGCAGAGTGATCACAAGACTTTAGTAAAAAATACACATTAGTTTGTGACAAGGAAAAGAGGATTAATTAAATTATAATCTTAGGCTCAATCCTAGTCTTGCTGTAATGAAGATTAAAAAAAAAAAAAGAAAGAAAACGCAAACAAATTTTTAACTCACAGCTAACTGTGGCTGGGGTGGGAAGATCCCCACCTGATTTCAGAGCGTGGAAACATAGAAGCTTTCGACACGAAATCAAGACAATGACTCTTAAGGAAATTATTGAAGCAAGTAAATTTGTATACTTACCATTATCCCTGTAATTTCCTTATAAATCTCTTCACATTGATTATAGTTGTCTTGTAAATCCAATATCCAATGTTGCTCAAGAAGTTGAAATACATAAGTCTCCATGAATGCTTGAGCACCAGAGTAACAATAACAACCCAAAAGCCAGTAATGAAACCAAATGCCGAACACATATAGAAGTCTCGAGTTATGAACTCTTCATTTTCTTGAACACTGGTTCGTTTGCCATGGCCAGTTGGGAACAAGTTTGGAGAATCTTGACGGCACTCTGGTAGAGGACGTCCACATAATGTGTTCCCGCTGTAGACAGAGGGATCAAAGGTTTGTAATTGAGTGCCTAAAGGAATCTCCCCTGTCAAATTATTGTATGATAAGTCTAGAACACTAAGAGAATATAGGTGAGCAAGGCCCATGGGAATATGTCCAGAAAACCAGTTCCTAGACAAGTCAAGCCATTCCAACCTCTCCATTTGGCCAATATCTGAAATTATGTTCCCCGTCAATTGGTTCCTTGATAAGTTTAAGAATACCATACCTCTTAGATCCGAAAACTCCTGTGGAAAAGTTCCGATTAAACTGTTGGTAGAAAGATCAATGCCTTTTAGAAGCCCTAATTTACTATACTCTAACTCTTGCCCTTTCCAGTAAACAAAGACGTCAACGACATATGTTTCATAACCAACAGAGTAATAAAGCCCATCAAGTGAACTGTTTTTCTGAACCAACGAAGTAATTTTGTTAAAACAAGGTGGAATTTCTCCAGATATGTTGTTTCTCGAAACGTCCAAGACCTGAATATTAGTAAGCTGGCAAATTCTTGGTGATAGCTTTCCATGAAACTTGTTAGATCGAAGGCTAAGAACTGTCAAATTCGTTAGGTCTCCGATCCATGCTGGAATTTCTCCCTTCATCTTGTTGTCTCCCAAATCAATAATTCTCAAACTGGTGCAATTTTTCAAAGAGAGAGGCAACTCACCAGTGAAATTATTGTTACGCAATTGTAGCGTCTGAAGTTGTTGTAAAGCGCCAATGGTACGGGGAACGTTACCTGAAAAGTTATTGTTGGCCAGATTCAGAATGTTCACACTGCTTTTATCCATTAGACAATCGGGAAGCTCTCCAGTCAATTCGTTCCCAGAGAGATCGAGGATTCCAATCCTGAAGTCATCGGATATTTTACACAAATGGGAAATGGATCCTGAGAACCTATTGTTGATGGCTTGCAATATTTGTGAACGGAATAAAAACAATGGAATTGGACCAGAAAAGTTGTTGTAACTTAAATCTACAACTGCAGACAGATTTGAGGTGAGATCAGGAATGGTACCACTAATTTGGTTGTGAGAGATGTTTAAGTAATATATAGAAGACATATCCCAGAACCAGTTAGGGACTGTGTCCGATATACCAGTGGAGGATATATCGCACCCTAGGAGAAAATTTTGAGTTCGAATCCACAGAGGAAAATCAGGCCCCAAATCGCAGTATCTGAGTGACAAAACTACCAATTGGAAAGGAGGAACCCACTGAGAGCTCAACTTGAATGACACATGATAATTATATGATAGATCTAGGTAACTTAGACTGGAAAGGTTTGAAAGGTGGGCTTCAGTGATTGTAAAGTTGAGCAAATTTGAACCAGCATATAATTCTTGAAGTTGGGAGAGTTGCCAAAAGCTTTCATGTAGGTTCTCTAGTCGATTATGTTTGATATATAATGATGTCAATGAAGGAAATGCTCTCAAATCAGGCAATGACCCCGCGATTTCATTGTCTTCCAAAATTAACGATTCAAGACTAGAAGGCCAGCCAAGGCTTTGGGGAAGAATTCCGTTCAGTTGATTGTTTTCTAGTGTCAAACTTTGCAATGAAGAAAATTGAGTGATGTCTGGTAAAGCGCCAGAAAGATGATTGCTTGACAAGTCCAAAATTTCAAGTGTAGTTTGTGCTTTCCCAGATAAGTTTTGAAATAACAGCGGAAGCAATCCACTCAAGTTGTTCTTAGTTATAACAAGATTGGTGAGACTACTAGAGTTTCCAAAAGGTTTTGGAATCCCTCCTTGAAGCCGATTGTCAGACAAGTCAAGGCTTTTGAGTAAGGTAATTTCTCCAAACTCATCCGGAATAGGACCATCTAATTGATTGATTGAGAGGTCTATACTTGTAAGACTTGCACTCAAGTTAAACAACCAAGAGAATGTGGAAATCGAAGTTAGACCATTGGAAGACAGATCGAGGACGGAGATAGAAGATAAAGAAGAAGAATTAGTATGAACATCAAAGGCAAGTTTGGTTTTGTGAAGTTGGCAATTTTTTAAGTGCAAGTCCTTTAAAGAAGGGAGCTTTGCTATTTGTGACATCCAATTGGTTTCCGTAATACTGATGCCACTCAAGTCGAGGTATGACAACAATGAAAGGCGAGGAAGCCACTCAAGATTCTTGATTATCAGGCCTGTATCACCTTGATTTAGATCAAGAGTTTGTAGTTTGGTAAGGTTTCCAAGTTGAGAAGGAACATCCCCAATAAAGGATGCCGACTGAAGTTTCAAGTGTCTTAATTTCCTGACGGAACCAATGAATTCCGGTATTCGGCTTCCATAAAAGTAATTGTGACTGAGATCCAAATAATTGAGATGTCGTAACTCAAGCAATGCAGGACTGATATAATTACCTCTCATGTATTGACCACTGAGATCAAGAACGATCACTCGATCAGTTCTGTTGCTACAAGTGATGCCCTGCCATTTGCAACATTCCCTTTTATCTTCCTCACCTCCCCACGATGAAAGAACGTCAGCATCATCGATAAGGCCTTGCTTAAACTTAAGCAGAGCTTGTCTCTCCCTCTCTATACACCTTACTTCGTTAGCTGCCTCCACTGAGGCTGGTTTTGTGCACAGAGTGGGAAGCAGTAAGAGCAGGAATTTAAGTATTTTGAAAAAATTTTTAAGCCTCATTGTGCTTACCGAAGCTGGTTTCCTGCTTGCTGATATCATGTGTCTAAATTGATGAAAGAAAGATTTTTGAGACGTCTGTGCTCGGCTGCTATGTCAGTTTCCCCTTATATAATTTCCAATGTAACTAGAAAAATTGTTTACGGAAGCTCCAACGTAGGAAATTATGAGATCTGCTAATAACTTGGGATGACTTTCATGGAAATATCTGCTACAGTACTTCCTAATTTTTCCATATTCATAGCATCTTTCCTTTTCGTTAGCATCGGTGCTGAAATGACCCATTGAAGTTTACATCCTTTTTGTGAAGCTTATGAGTCCACACTGATAATGCAATTGCCACTCGTTTTCCAAGTGATAGAAGAAATTTACCCGACTTAATTAATTTCCTGATAATAAATTTAATGAAGCAATATATATTAATTTTTATGACTTCAAATTTCGATCATTACGGTGTTCATCGTCACCTTAATTTTATTTATTTACTCATGTCGTTTGTGTATCTCTTTTGGATATGTGAAATTAAATAACCACAATATACAAAATATATATTGTGATTTGTGAATTTTAATTAAATAGCCACAATGCTACCATTCGTTGTTGCATTATGGCACCAGCTAATGACATTTGAAATCAGACTATTTATGCATTTTGTCTTTCTTATTTTACCATTTGATGCTCTATTTAGTTTTTTTTTTTTTCGAAGAACAAAATAAAAGAAACTTTTAACGTCTCTTACAATAAATGCTAATGCTTTTCAAGGAAATATTTATATTTGAAAACCTTATTAATATACTCAATAGTAATAAAAATTGAATTTGGCTGCCAAAAAAAAAATTGATTTTAATAATTAAATAGGGCTCAAAATACATTATAAAAATACGTATATCGCATGCCTTATGTGATTAGTAGAAAAATGGTTTTTAGAAGTAGAAGAGTTCGGATGGGGATATCTTGTTGAAAAGTGGATATAATGAATAGAAACCAATGAAATTTTTAGTGTCACAATGATTTTTATTCACTACTAGCTAGTAATTTGAAAAACGCTAATAATACATTTTGAAAATCGACAAATTAGTCACAATCTATTTTTTCATAGAAAATGCATTATTAGCCATGTATCAACATTAACGGACTGATAAAGAAAACTTAAAGTTATGAGTCCTCTTTAGTCACGCATTACCCACAAGATCGGTTATGAAGTTGAGTTTATCAAGAGGGAAGCAAACGTTTCGGCTCATAATCTTGCTAGATCCTCCATATTGTATGCAAACCCATCTATTTGGAATGAGTTACCTTCCTTTATTATTGCCTCTATTTTGTATGATGCTATTGGTAATGAATAAATTCATTTCGTCAAAGAAAAAAAAAGCGGGAAAACCAATATAAAACAAAGGAAACTCTTTCTCGCATTTTGAGTCCCAAGGTCAGATTTCACTAGTATAAGAAATTGAATGCCGACTAATTAAACTTTCAAAATTGGACCATTAAAATTAATTGAACGCTATGTACTATAGTTGACATTGACACTGATTTGTAGAGTTGTGTTACTTGAACAAAAGAATATACAAAAAAATTTAAACAAAACTGATACATGGCATCATCCTGTTTTTCAACACATTACATCACATTTTCATCAATGATTATCACATGGGCCATATCTCCATTTTGTCACCTTTTTTGTCTACTCATTTGTCCAAATAGAATTTTTCTTCGATCTAAGGTCAGATTTCAACATATATGCTAGAATGAGAAATTGAATGCCCATTAATTAAACTTTCAAAATTTGACCATTAAAATTGATTGAACATTATGTACGTAGTTCACATTGACACCGATTTGATGATATGGAGGAATTCAACATCAAAGTTACCCCAACATGACGAAGAATGTCAACATATCAAGGTCTTGCTAAAACTTGAGAAGAGCTTATCTCTCTATCATTGCACCTAACTTCATTAATTGGACGCCCCTTGTGTCATATAGAAAGGAAATAGGCGAAACAACATGAAATGTGGAGACACCGTTTCTAATTAATTAAAGATATAGGTCACGAAACGCTTTGAAACAATTAATAATTGTTATTAATTTATTTTTACAATTTCAGTATTTAACTTCACATAACAGTCTAATTTTAATTAAGAGTTTTCTTTTTCCTTTTTTTTCCCACCCGAGCATCATGCTTATGCGTTAAATGAGAACCCCAAGGTATTTTGGTGAAAATTATCATGTTAATTAAATAACTAAAATAACAAATTCAACCCAATGTAACTAAAATAATTTAAGCATAAAATCTAACAAATTCAATGATTTTTTCTTCGAACATTACAAAGATACGGTAGGGAGGAGAATCAAGCTATGAATCTAGAGTGCGGAAAGCTCATTTAGATGTCATCAGACCATATCGGTCTTGGTAACAATTTTACCGATTTAACATAAAATCATTGTTATTTCAAAATAGTTAATCATAATTCATAGATTAATAATCAAGGATGGAAAATTCTTTCTTTTTCCAGTTGAATTGCAATTAGAATATGGCATATAAAAGGAGGAAGCTACTGCCTCCTTTTCTTATTTTTTTTTAATTTTTTTTATAGGTTTCCATACAGAGAGTTCGAACATTTGAAATGCTTCTGACATGAAATGTGCCTTAAGAGTTTCCACCCATTGTCCCGTGGTTATGGTTTCACGCTCATTGAGAGTAGAATTAAGAGAAGCAAGTTCAGTATAATTCTAATGGAATTTTCAAGCCTCATCTCCATTTACTGTAAAGTGGTTAAAAGGAAAAAGATTTTGAGTTCCACTTATATTTTCAGTGTCACCCCCCCCCCAAAATAAAAAAGAAAAAAGAAAAAAAAAGGAAAAAAGGTTTTCTAAAAACAAAAGAGTAAAAATTGGGAAGTCTTGTCCAAAAGTGGGTACAATGACAAGTCTATATATGCTTACTACCTACTAATTTGACGAACGTCAATAATACGTTTTGAAAGTGAACAATTCAGTCACATTTTATTGTTTTGTTGAAAATGCAGCATCACCATTAACAAAATAAAGAAGACTTAGAAAGTTGTTTATTCATGAGTCCTCTTTGGTCATGCATTCGCCACTTTATGATATGAACTCAAGTGGTGACACAAGAAAGTTGGTATCCATATAAAGTCCTAAACATTTCGCATAGCTCTTTATGATTAACCCTGATTATTATAGGGAAAAGAGGGAAAAAATGCTGATTACATATGCTTCTATTTCGCATGCTTACCTTCTTTCTCCCTAAAATCAATGCATCTCTCTTCTCAAATCTGCCTCAAAATTGTCCCAAAAGTTTCTCAAATTCAAAACAAAATCATCTCTCTCTCTCTCTCTCTCTCTCTCTCTCTCATTTTGAGCCCTACGGTTAGATTTCAACATATACTACTATGAAGTCTTTGAATGACCACTAGTTAAACTTTCAACATTACACCACTAAACTTTTAAACAGTTTTCCATTATAGTCACTGAACCTACTTCCTAAGCAACTTTAGACATTAGGGACAAGTTGCATATATAAATAAAAAATTTTCATTTTTCATTATACTTACTAAATCTGTTGTCTCATTTATTTTGTCCACTTTACTTTTTGCACAAGGACTAAGAAAAGTATTGCGACAGGAAATTTACAAACCAAATTCGTGAAATATCTTTATTTAATATTTGACATATTCCAAAAGTTAATTTTACATTTTCAAGAGTAAACATGGGTATAGTTGTAAATGAACCTAGGAAAGAATCCTAAATAAAAAACATGACAAAGTAAATGAGACAAACTAAAAAGGAAACATGGACAAAATAAATGGGACAATGGGAGTATTATATATCTTGTAATAAACACTTGCGCATAGCATTATACTGGCTTATGCCCCACCAATCATCGCTAGTGTGAAAATAATAATATTAACATGATTTATTCACATTGACATTAATATGATGATATGTAGAGTGCCCCCAACATGAAGGAAGATTAATATTGGGCATCGCCTATCTAACAAGCCCTTAAATTTGAGAAGGGCTCATCTCTCTCTATCTTTGCACGTAACTTCATTAGCTGTCCCTTAGATTACATAGAAAAGGAAATGGGACACAACATGAAATGTAGAGATGTTCATTTCTAAAGATTTTGAACAAGGAACGCTTTGAAACATTAATATGTAATTGTTATTAATTTAAATTTTGTAGTTTCATATCAATCACATATACTGTTCTATCAAACATGCATCATCTTGCCCTAACATTAGCTATGCCATAAGCATCAACATACTAATGAAGAATTGAAAACGAGGAAAATATTTTTCCATAAAAAACGAGGAATATATTTTTCTTGAGGGGGTAGGTTTTTGGTTTTATAGAGAATTCCACATTTCCTAAAATAATTGAATCTATTTTTTTTTAACTAATAAAATAAAAAAAATACACATTATCACATAAAAGAAAATCATTTTAGTGCAAAATTTGAGAGTATGTCATATTTAGATTTTTTGTAAAGTGATTTTTTATGAAAATGTACGGTGTAAAACTAGACAAACATCATGGGAAGTTTAACTAATAATTTTTTTTATTAGAGAATATATGATTGCAAATGAAATTTGACTTGTTAACTAGTTTTTTGGTAGACTTCTAAGTTAGGGAGAACAAGTGCAGAATTTTGTTGTTTTAAACATAAAAAAGAAACGAAGTAAATTTGATATTTCAAAAATTCAGGATTCGAGCAAAAGTGTTGTATGAAAACAAAATATTCCACAATGTTCTATAATCATATTGTGTTGGAGTTAGAAAAATTGTTTTCAAAAGTAGTATTAATAATTTTACTGAAAGCAATTTGGGAAGATTTTTCAATGTGGAAAAGCAAGTAGTTACCAATCTTTTCCTTTCGTTAGCCTCTCATAGCCAGCTATGATGATGAAGGAAATTGATGTTTTTGAGTCCTATACACGTCTTTGATGTTCACACATACTTTCTAAGAAGAAACTTGGGAGAAAGCGTCCATGCTTGCAGACTCTTTTGGTTTATTTATGTTAATTGGTGCTATCTACTCTCAACCTTTCTTGTTATTGTGCTTTTTGTTCCTAATGTTTTGAACTTATGTTTTTACTCTCAAATCTCAATTTTTGTTCTTCTTGTTCTCTTTGTTTCTTTTTGCATTTTTCTTTTTCTTTTTGGGTATTATCTATGCTTTTTGATTTAAGAAACCAGAAGACTATAATATTCTGTAATTGCTAATAAAAATAACGATAGTAAATAAAAAAATAATAAAAACACAATAATCACAGAAATTATAAGGGACCATGGAAATATTATCTCTGAAATCATATACCAGTTCTTCAGCACTCATGAAGTGATTATCACACATACTCGGAGAGAAGTCTAACATATATATTTTATAAATTTTCGGTCAAACTATATATATATATATATATATCTTCAAACCTCTTTTAACAGGTTAAAAGTTGGTTTCCTGCTTACTGAGATCATGTGTCTAAACTGATGAAAGAAACATTTTTAAGACCTCCGTGCTCATCTACTATGTCAGTTTTCCGTTATATAATTTTCAATGTAACTAGAAAAATTGTTCACAGAAGCCCCAAAGTAGAAAGCTATGAGGGTTGCTAGAAACTTAATTGGGATGATTTTCAAAGAAATATCTATTACAGTACTTCCTAATTTGTACAGATTCATAGCAACTTTCCTTTTCATTAGCATTAGTATTGAAATGACCCATTGAAGTTTACATGATTTTTGTGAAGCTTGTAAGTCCACACTGATCATGCAAATGCCACTCTTTTTCCAAGTGACAGAAGAAGTTTACCAGACTTTCCAGATAATTAATTTAATTAAGCAGTTTATATTAATTTTATGACTTCAAATTTCGATCACTAACATCTGGAAATAAATTATAATGAGCAGAGATAAGTGGTGGGAATTTAATGGAAGTTTGAAATGTGAAGTTATAATTGATTATTTGTCAAATCAATAGTTAAATAAGTGATATGTGGAATTATAATGTAGGAGTAAAATGAGAATTAAACAAGCACTAATTATTTATTTACTCGTTTCTTTCGTGTGCCTATTTTTGATATATGAATTTATATAACCACAATATTACCATCCATTGGTGAGTTATGGCACCATCTAATGACTTATTTCTAAAGAGAACTAATTTAAGAAAAAAAAGTAACTACCCTGTGCGGAATCAGTTGTATCATTGGTGCCATATGAAAGGAACCAACGGATGGCTAATATAAGTATGTCGAGAATTTTGGCTCCACTAACATTTCTAGTCTTACAAGTATGAACAAAATAATATGTGTTGGAAGTTTCAAAGCTAGGCACAATGAATAGACATCACTGAACTTTCTATGAATAGACATCCTAGCTACTAATTGAAGAAAATTAATAATATGTATTCCGGAAGTCGACATTAGTCAAGTCTACTGTTTCTTTCAACAAAATGTAGCATCTTGCATGCCCTATCGTTAGAAGGCATCAGCATCAACATATTGATAATCAAGACTCGAATTTTTTGAGTCCTCTCTAGCTAGCTAGTCATGCATTCCCACATTTGCCACTTTCTAAAAAACGCAAAGTGAAAAGAAAGTTGGCATCCAT
This sequence comes from Nyctanthes arbor-tristis, assembly GCA_963692815.1. Lineage (NCBI taxonomy): Eukaryota > Viridiplantae > Streptophyta > Magnoliopsida > Lamiales > Oleaceae > Nyctanthes > Nyctanthes arbor-tristis. The sequence goes on along the minus strand of CAVNYN010285574.1, from coordinate 32,395 downwards.
GCTCGTAAAATTTTCATATAGCTTCAATTTTATGATTAATCTCGATTGTTACAAGAAAGTTTTCTCCATTACATGGACCAACAAGAAAAAGGCACTTAATCCTTCACTTTCATATGTTTATTCTCCTAAAATTAAAACATCTCTCTTCTAAAATTCGCCCTGAAACATTAACTTTAGAAATTACACAACTGGCCTCTTCTATTAACCAATGAAAGTGACAATTCATTAGCCGACCGTACTATCCACATGTTAATCAATTCATGGCTGGTAGGGGCAATTTTGACCTGTATATAAGGACAATTTTCTGCTACAGCTAGCATTTATCAATATAACTTTGATTATTGGGATTTTATTGTTGCTTTTGTATGAAAAATGTCAATCACCCATAAATTAAATATATTGAATGAAAAATGAACGTTAAAATACATTCCTCAAGGCAAGGGAATAAAATTTTTATCCTTTAGTAGCGATGAGTTAGCTACTACTAAGATTGAAATTTCTTTGGTTTCTATGTTGAAAATTGAGGTGAAGAGTGCTCTATTGCATCTGCTTATCTTAATGTTGAATGTGGAGAGTTGTCACATGACAATTACACTATGAAAATTACTTCATACAATCACAATCCATGTAATATAATCTGTAATTAAATGATTATAAATTACAAAAATCTTACACTTACAGACTCACATATTTACAGAACTTGTGAAGCTAGCCTCAAGGAGCTGTCATGATCTCAGTAGTGGATCTTTTTCTTTTTTTCTTTTTCCTTTTTTTTTTTTTTTTTTTGGCTATTTTCTCACAAGCCTGAGGATCAAATGACGTTAGTAAAAGATACAGATTAGTAAGAGGCAAAAACAATTGATGAAGTGATTTAAACTTAGAATCATAGGCTAGTTTTTTATAAGAACCATGTTGGAGCTGTGTAAAAGAAACCCACAATAGATTGATTCATCTCCCAAAAAAGCTAAAATCGCGTAAAAGATTAAGTACTAGACCCAAACTTCCAAACTTACTAACACATGTTATATTAAACCCTAAACCCATCAGAACTTGGCTCGAACGCACAACAAATTGTCACCCGTTGTAAAGCTCCAAAAGTTTTTAGAAGAACAATGGAAGAAGAGAATTTTCCTTTGATTAATTCAATTAATTAATAGTTCAAATGTATTTATGTTTACATTGCAAAAGCCTTTAAATTAAATAGTAGAAAAATAAACTTACATTGATTGGGCAATATTGGAAATTAATTGGGGAGCAAGGAAAAAAAATAAAAGAAATAACAAAAAAAACATTTAATTCGCGAGTTGGGCGTGGCCCTACCTAACAGACAAGGCTTGCAATTTAAAGAGAAGAAAAAATAATGATGCAAAATGGTAGAAATGTTTGCAAACCAATTCAATTTATAAATAAAAATTGATCAAACCAATCATATTCACATATTTTATAAGACTTACATGTATTGCATAAATATCTATCATTTAACCTCATGCATTTTCTATCTTATTTCTCATTAAAAACCATTAAAATGAATTTGCAAACGGGTGCTGAAACTATTACTACATTTACACTCCATACATATTTACAAAAATGATTATTATTTCCAATAATAAACTTAGAAAGAAATAACAATAAATGAATAAATAAATAATTTGGGAGTCGGCCTAGGTACCCGTGGCCCAGCCCAGCACAGCACAGCACACAAGGCCCGAGTGCAAAAGAAAACTAACCCCTTCATAGAGCTCGCATGAGTTCAAACGTGTACGGCCATGTATGAATACAACCAAATGACCAAATGTATCTTGCGGCCGCATGTATTTTGAAGTTGTACCCCTATACTACTCAGCATAATACATTTCATGGAATTTATCCCTCAAGACCTTGTTTTTTCAACCTTCACTAAAGTTAGTCCCTGAAGTTTCTTCTGGAGTATTTTGACATTCCATCTCCAAATCTTCTCCTAATTGACTTGAAACTTCAGTTAAACTAATTGTTTTGAGTTCCATCTCGTTCAATCCATGGTCAGAGTTTGTTGTTTCCTCCTCTAGAACTATATTCCATAATCTCCGCATAAGACCCATTTTCGTCTTTGGAATTTTCTTGTCCTCTGACCGCGTAATTGAATTGTCCGGCGCATGAGGGAAGCTTTGTCCACTGTGATTCTCATCATTTCCATTCCTGCTGTGATGAAGATAAAAGCATTAAGTTTTTAAACTCTAAGATAAATTTGGGTGTAAAACGCTAAAACTGATTTCACAAAGATAAAATAAAAGCCTCTTAACCAGAAATCAACTAGATGACCTTAAAGAAATTACTAAAGCAAATTTCAGTACTTACCAATGTTTCAAGAATTTCCTTGTAAATCTTTTCCAATTGATTACTGTTGTCGCATACATCCAATTTCCAATGTTGCTCAACAAGCTGAAATAAACAAGTCTCCAAGAATGCTTGAGAACTAGTGTAACAATAACAACCCAGAATCCAGTAATGAAACCAGATACCAAACAGAAATAGAACTCTTGAGTTGTAAGCTCATCATGATCGGTTAGGGATGGTTGAGGAGCATCTTGAATGCACTCAACTAGAGGACGACCACATAATTTATTTCCATCACAAACAGAGGGGTCAAAGCTCTGCAGTTGAGTACCTAATGGAATCTTCCCGGTCAAATTATTGTTTGATAAGTCTAGAACGCTGAGATAATTTAGACATGCAAGGCCTCTAGGAATCTCACCAGAAAAGTGGTTTCTAGACAAGTCTAGCCATTCCAACATTTCCATTTTGCCAATATCTGAAATTATGTTCCCCGTCAATTGGTTCCTCGATAAGTTCAAGAAAACCAACCCTCTTAGATCCGAAAACTCTTGGGGAAATTTTCCAATTAATCTGTTGCTTGAAAGATCAATACCTTTCAGAAGTCCCAATTTCCAATACTCTGACTCTTTTCCTTTCCAGTAAACTATGACATTGTTGAAGTATGCATCACTACTAAAATTCATGTAATAATCAATTTCAACTGAGCCATTTTTCTGAACCAAGGAAGTAAAATTGTTGAAACAAAGAGGAACTTTTCCAGATATGTTGTTTCTAGAAACATCCAAGATGTGAATGTTGTTAAGCTGGCAAATTGTTGGGGATAGGTTTCCATGAAACCTGTTAGATCGAAGGCTAAGAACTTTCAAATGTGTTAGATGAGCTCCAATCCATGTTGGAATTTCTCCAGTCAGCATGTTTTCGCCCAAATCAAAAATTCTCAACTTGGTGCAATTTTTCAAAGAGGGAGGCAATTCTCCAGCGAAATTATTATTGCGCAATTGCATCGTCTCGAGTTGCTGTAGAGCTCCAATGGTTTGGGGAAGGTTACCGGAAAAGTTATTGTTGGCCAGATTTAGAATTATCATACAGTTTTTCTTCAACCAACAGTCAGGAAGCTCACCAGTAAGTTGGTTCTCCGAGAGATCGAGGAAAATCATGTCATTTGATGTTCTACAGAAATGGGAAATGGATCCGTTCAACTTATTATTGGAGAGTTGTAATGTATTTGCACGGAATAAAAATAATGGAATTGGACCTAAAAAGTTATTGTAACTTAAGTCTAGAACATGAAATGACATAGTTGAGGGCAGATCAGGAATGCTACCACTAATCTGGTTATGAGAGAGATTTAAGTATAACATGGAAGGCTTATAATTCCAGAACCAATCAGGGATTGCATCTGATATGCTATTATTGGAGATATCTAGATCACTAAGAGATTTCTGAGTTCGAATCCATAGAGGGAAATGAGGGCCTGCATTGCAGTGTCTGAGGTACAAAAAGTTCAATTGGAAAGGAGGAATCCACTGAGAGCTCAAGTTGAAAGACAAATGATAATTATGTGATAGATCTAGGTGGTTCAGGCTGGAAAGGTTTGACAGGTGCACTTCGGTGACTGTAAAGTTGAGTAAATTTGAAGCGGCAAATAAAAAATCAAGCTTGGATAGTTGCCCAATGCTTTCATGTAGGCTTTCCAGCCGATTTCTGCTGATACTTAATCCTCTCAAGGAAGAGAATGCTCTCAAGTCAGGCAACTCTCCTTCAAATACGTTATATTCCAAGCCTAGAGATTCAAGAGCAGAAGTTTGGCCAACGCTTTGTGGGAGAAAACCGTTCAACCAATTGTGATTTAGTAACAAATATCGTAATGATGAAAATCTACTGATATCTGGCAAAGAACCAAAGAACTGATTACTTGATAAGTCTAAAGTTTCAAGTACCATCTGTGGTTTCCCTGATAAGTTTTGAAATAGCACTAGAACCAATCCACTTAAATTATTATGATCTAGACGAAGTTCAGTCAAACTACTCAAATTTCCAAAAGATGTAGGAATCCCACCTTGGAGCAGATTGTAGCTCAATTCAAGAGTCTCTAAGTTGGTAAGTTTGCCAAGTTCAGCAGGAACATCACCCATAAAGTTTGTCGACTTCAGTTTCAAGTGTCTTAATTTCATGAGGGAACCAAAGAATTCTGGTATTCTGTTTCCCCGAAATCATTGTAACTGAGGTCCAAATAATTCAAATGTTGTAATTCCAGCAAGGCAGGACTAATATAATTACCTCTGATGGACTGAGAACTGATATCAAGGAGAATAACTCGACCGGTTCCGTTGCTACAAGTGATGCCCTGCCATTTGCAACATTCCCTTTTTTCTTCTTCATTTCCCCACGACGAAAGAACATCACCATCGTCGACAAGGCCTTGCTTCAACTTGAGAAGAGCTTGTCTCTCACTCTCTATGCAGCTAATGTCATTAGCCGCCCCTGCCAAGGCTGGTTTCACGCACACTGAAAGTAGGAAGAGAAGCAATTTCAGTGTTTTGATAGAACTTTTAAGCACCATTGTCGCGCTTACTGATATCACAAGGCTATACTTTCCAGTAATAGAGAACGAAAAGAAAAAGATTTTGAGATTTCTGTGCTTGCTCAGCAATTTCAGCATTTTATCGTTGTCCCTAGAAAAGTATGTTTTCAAAAGCGCCAAAGTGCAATTAGAGGCTCCTAAGAAGTTATCTGGCAACTTACGATTACTTTCTTCTTTGATGGAAAAATGGTTACAGTAATGAAGAAACACGGAGTGAACGTTGCTTTCCTTGTGTAAAATGTCAGGTAAGCAAGGAGAAAAAACAGAGTTTCCTGCTCTCACTCGTCTAACAATTAACAAGCTGACACGGAGTTATGAGCTCGTCATTTTCTTTGATGCTCACTCCTGTGCCTTGATCAATCAGGAACGTGTCTGGGGCATCATGAGAATACTTTGGTAGAGGATGCCCACATAATCTATTCCAATTATAGACAGAGGGATCAAAGCATTTTAGTTGAGTGCATAATTGAATCCCCCCCATCAAACTATTGTTTGATAAATCTAGGACACTGAGGAAATTTGGACGTGCAAAGGCTTGTGAGGATCTCTCTAGAAAACTGATTTCTAGACAAGTCGAGCCACTGCCATTCCAACATCTTCCTTAGGTGAAATTATTTTCCCCATCAATTGGTTCCTTGAAAAGTTCAAGGAGACCAAACCCGTAGATGCAAGAACTCTTTGGGAAAGTTTCATCAATCCCTTCTAGAAGTCCTAATTTAGTGTACTCCATCTCTTGTCCTTTCCAGTAAACCAAATTGTTGAAGAAAATTTTACTTCATAATTTCTGTTAAACTTAAGTGTTATTTATGTTATCAGAAACCAAATATTGCTCTGTTTAATAGCTATTAGTCCAGTCCATGACAGATTGAATGATGATCGAGCATTTAAGTAAGCTTAATTTACTTTCAGCTTCTTTTTTTTTTCATTTTTTTTGTCAACAATATTTTTTGCATCTCTCTTAGCATATTATTTAATGCATTAAAAAGAAAAGAAAAACATAATATAAAGTGGTTCTAAATTGCAGAATCTTGCAAATTAACACATACTCTCACAAATATACAGAAACATGTGAAGCTACATTGCTTTATTACAACAGGACTTCAGGCCGCAGGAGATCCGTCTTGATCGCAGTTGTCGATCATTTTGTTCCTTCTGTTGGAATTTGCGTGCAAGCCTGGGGATAAACAAAGACTCCCGTAAGAAATTAAATACAAGTTATTTTGCATTTTTGTGAGAAGAAAATGACAATTAATTAATGGAGCTGTTTAGAATTAGAATCTTAGGCTTATTCCCTGTCTGGCTGAGGAAATCTTATTTCAGAGTAGGGACACAGAGAAGCTTTCAAGACGAAATCAACAAAATGATCATAAGGATATTATTGAAGTATGTAAATTTGGATACTTACCGTTATCCCAGAAATTTCCTTTGAAATCTTTTCACTTTGGTTATTGTTGTCAGATAAATCCAATTTCCAATGTTGCTCAAGAACTTGAAATACATAAGTCACCATGAATGCTTGAGCTCCAGAGTAACAATAATAGCCCAGAATCCAGTAATGAAACCAAATGCCAAACATATATATGACTCTTGAGTTATGAACTTGTCATTTTCTTCGACACTGGATCCTTTGCCATGATCATTCCAAGCTATGTCTGAAGCATCATGAGAACACTTAATCTAGGAAATTAAGGCTGGAAAGGTTTGAGAGGTGGGCTTCAGTGACTACATAGTTCAGAAAATTTGAAGAGGCATGTAATTCTTGAAGCTGGGAAAGTTGCCAAAAGCTTTCATGGAGGCTTTCCAGTCGATTATTGCTGATAATTAATTCTATCAACAAAGGAAATGAACTCAAATTAGGCAATGATTCTGCAATTTCATTGTCTTCCAAGATTAAAGATTCCAGACTAGAATTAGAAGACTGGTCAAGGCTTTGGGGTATAATTCCGTTCAGTTGATTGTTTCCTAGTGTCAAACTTTGTAGTGATGAAAATCCTGTGATATCTGGCAATGCACCAGAAAGATGATTGCTTGACAAGTCCAAATATTCAAGTGTACTCTGTGCTTTCCCTGACAAGTTTTGAAATAATAACGGAAGCAACCCGCTTAAGTTATTCTTAGCACTAACAAGATTGGTCAACCTACTTGAGTTTCCGAAAGGTTTTGGAATCCCACCTTGAAGCAGATTGTCTGACAAGTCTAGGCTTTGGAGAAAAATAACTTCGGTGAACTCACCACGAATAGGACCGTCTAATTGATTGAGCGAGAGGTCTGTGTTTGTAAGACTTCCACTCAAGTTAAACAACCAAGGGAATGTAAAATTGGAAGTCAGATAATTCTGAGATAGATCGAGGATAGAAATATAGGGTGAACAAGAAGAATTAACAGAAACATCAAAGGCAAGTGCAGTTTTGTGAAGTTGGCAATTTGACAAATGCAACTCCTTTAGGGAAGAGAGCTTTGTTATTTGTGACATCCAGTTGGTTTCAATAATACTGATGCCACCCAAGTCTAGATATGACAACAATGAAAGCCGAGAAAGCCATTCGAGATTCATGATTACCAAGCCAGTATCAGCTTGATTGAGATCAAGAGTCTGCAGGTTGGTAAGGTTCCCAAGTTGAGAAGGAACATCCCCAATAAAGGATGTCGACTGAAGTTTCAAGTGTCTTAATTTCCTGAAGGAACCAATGAGTTCAGGCATTCGGCTCCCATAGAAGTAATTGTAACTGAGATCCAAATAATTCAGTTGGTGTAACCCAAGCAACGCCGGACTAATGTAATTGCCTCTCAAGGATTGAGCATTGAGATCAAGGACAAATCACCCTTGCGGTTCTGTTGCTACAAGTGATGCCCTCCCATTTGCAACATTCCCTTTTATCTTCTTTACTTCCCCACGATGAAAGAAAGTCATAGTCATCAATAAGGCCTTGCCTAAACTTGAGAAGAGCTTGTCTCTCTGTCTCTATGTACCTAACTTCATTAGCTGCACCTCTTGAAGCAGGTACCACGGTCAGGGAAATTAGAACTAAGAGAGACAATCTCAATATTTTGATGAAAATTTTAAGCTCCATATTCCCTTTTTCTGATATCAACTGTCTTCTATACTACATATTAAAAAAAAAAAAAAAAAACGGGTGGAATATGCACTTCTCTATGCTCAACTGCTGCGGCAATTCACTTATATATAATAATATCTTTAATTGCATTAGAAAAATCATTTCGTATGAAGTCTTCTTCTACAAAGGAAATTATTGCCACTTATTAAGCGTTCGCGTTTAACATGTCATCGCTTAATTAACTTTCAGCTTTTTCCTTTAAGTTGTTCACGTTTAACATGTCATCGCTTAATTAACTTTCAGCTTTTTCTTTAAGTTGTTTGTGTTGCCTAGCTATTGGTCCAGTCCATGACAGATTGGATGTTGATCGAGAATTTAAGTAAGCTTAATTAACTTTCAGCATTTTTTTCCCCTTCTGTTTTTTGAGTCAAGAGTATTTTTTGCATCTCTATTAGCGCATTATTTAATGCATTAGAAAGAAAAGAAAAACATAATATAAAGTGGTTCTAAATTACAGAATCTTGCAAATTAACACATACTCTCACAAACATACAGAAACATGTGAAGCTACATTGCTTTATTACAACAAGAATTCAGGCCACAGGGAGCCATCTTGATCGCAGTTGTGGATTCTTTTTGTTCCTTCAGTTGGAAAATGAATGCAAGCCTGAGCATAGCAAGACTTCCGTAAGAAATACAAGTTATTTTGTGAGAAGAAAATGACAATTAATTAATGGAGCTGTTTAGAATTAGAATAGGCTCATTCCCAGTCTTGCTGAGGAAACCTTTATTTCAGAGTGGGGACACAGATAAGCTTTCAAGACGAAATCAACAAAATGATCATAAGGATAATATGGAAGCATATAAATTCGGATACTTACCATTATCCCTGAAAGTTCCTTCTAAATCTTTTCACTTTGGTTATTGTTGTCACGTAAATCCAATTTCCAGTGTTGCTCAAGAACTTGAAATACGTAAGTTTCCATGAATGCCTGAGCACCAGAGTAACAATAACAGTCTAGAATCCAGTAATGTAACCAAATGCCGAACATATATAGAACTCTTGAGTTATGAACTCGTCATTTTCTTTGACAGTGGTTCCTTTGCCATGATCATTAGGAGCCATGTCTGGAGCATCATGAGAACACTTTGGCAGAGGACGCCCACATAATCTGTTGCCACTATAAATAGAGGGGTCAAAGCTCTGTAATTGAGTGCCTAAAGGAATCTCCCCCATCAAATTATTGTTTGATAAGTCCAAAACGCTAAGATAATGTAGACGTGCAAGGCCTGTGGGAATTTCTCCAGAAAACTCGTTCCTAGACAAGTCGAGCCATTCTAACCTCTCCTTTTGGCCAATATTTGATATGATGTTCCTCGTCAGTTGGTTCCTTGACAAGTTCAAGAAGACTATACCTCTTAGATTCGAAAACTCTTCTGGAAAATTTCAAGTTAACCTGTTGCTAGAAAGATCAATACCTTTTAAAAGTCCTAATTTACTATACTCAGACTCTTGTCCTTTCCAATAAACCAAGGCAGTAATGAGGTGTGTTTCAATGGAATAATAAAGCCCATCAATTGAACTATTTTTCTGAAGCAAAGATGTAAAATTGTTAAAACAGTGAGGAATTCTTGCAGATATGTTGTTTCTAGAAATATCCAAGATCTGAATGTTGATAAGTTGGCAAATTTTTTGTTATAGCTCTCTTGCGATGTTAGATCGAAGGCTAAGAACTGTCAAATTTGTTAGGTCCCCAATCCATGATGGAATTTCTCCTGTCAACTTGTTTTCTCCCAAATCAAGTTGTCTCAAGCTGGTGCAATTTTCCAAAGAAGAAGGCAACTCACTGGTGAAACTATTGTTGCGCAATTGCAACATTTGGAGTTGCTGTAGAGCACTAATCGAATGGAGTATTTTACCTGAAAATTTATTGTTGGCTAGATTCAAGAGGTTCAGACCTTTGTTGTCCATCAAACAGTCGGGAAGCTCTCCTGTCAGTTGGTTATCAGAGAGATCCAGGATTTGCATCCTGAAATCATTGGATATTTTACACAAATGGGTAATAGATCCGGAGAATTTGTTATTGCTGTGTATGGAATAAAAATGATGGAATTGGACCAGAGAAATTATTGTAACTTAAATCTGCAACTGCAGATAGATTTGAAGACACGTGATCAGGAATGGTACCACTAATCTGGTTATGAGAGATGTTGAAGAATGTCAATGACGATATAAAAGACATATTCCAAAACCAGTTATGGATTGTACCTGATACACCAGCGAAGGCAATATCAAAACCAAGGAGATTGTTCTGAGTTCGAATCCATTTAGGGAAACTAGGTCCCAAACTGCAATCTCTGCAGGCCAGAACTACCAATTGGAAAGGAGGAACGCACTGAAGAGCTCAACTTGAAAGACACATGAGGATTAAATGAAAAATGTAGATAACTCAGGCTAGAAAGGCTAGAGAGGTTGTCTTCAGTGACTGTAAAGTTGAAGAAATTTGAAGCGCATATATTTCTTGAAGCTGAGAAAGTTGCCAAAAGCTTTTGTCTAGGCTTTCCGGTCGATTTTCATTGATATATAATGACATCACAGAAGGAAACGCTCTCAAATCAGGCAATGATCCTGCAATTTCATTATCTTCCAAGTTTAAATATGCAAGATAAGAAGGCTGGCCACGGCTTTGAGGGAGAAATCGATTTAATTGATTGTCATGTAGTTCCAATATCTGTAATGATGAAAATCCAGCGATGTCTGGCACAGAACCAGAAATCCGATTGCTTGATTAAGTCAAAAGTTGCAAGTGTCGTTTGTGCCTTCCTTGACAAGTTCTGAACTAACATGGAAAGCAATCCTCTTCCGATCTGTTATTCTTAGCTATAACAAGATTGGTCAAGCTACTTGAGTTTCCAAAATCTTTCGGAATCCCACCATAAAACAGATTGTCAGACAAATCAAGGTTTTGTAGAAAATTAACTTCTCCGAACTCATTAGTAATAGGACCATTTAATTGATTGATGGAGAGGTCGATGTTTGTAAGACTTGCAGATCGGAAGAGCACCAAGGGAATGTCAGAGTTACTTTTATTAATCTTTCGATCTTTCGTATTTTATCAAGTAAAGTAACTTATCAATCTTTCGATCTTTGGTATTTTATCGAGTGTATTTTATCAAGTAAAGTAACTCTTCAAAAAGATAAATCTTTTTGTGCCCTTTATCGATAGAGATTCGTAAGTAGAAAAAAGGCAGATCCTGTTTAGAAAAAACAGTCACAGCATTAACAATCTTCTGATGTTGAGCTCTGGAAGCAGTAAAGCTTCTTTTGGCCTGATTCATACACTACTGACCAGAACACGAATTCATCCAGAAAACCTTTTTGTTTCTGCAAAGCTGGTTTCTGACCATTAGAGAAATTAATGGTATCATTAGCAAATGACAAGTGAAAAACCAATATAGAACCATTATATAAGTACTCCATTCCAGGGCATCTAGTGAATAAAGCATTCAGGGCTTTGGACAGAACTTCAGTAAAAATAACAAATAAAGAGGGGGAGATGGGATCATCTCCGTGTCTCAACCCTCTGCTTGACTTGAAAAATCCACTTAGCTCTTCATTAATAAGCACAGAAAACCTTTCAAGAACCTTTATTAAAAACGGCCGCACAACTCTATCATAAGCTTTCGATATATCCAGTTAATTTGAGCATAAGCTTCAATCATTCTATTCTTATAATCTTCACACTGTAAAATAGCATACTGGTGATCATAATAAAGAGCCTTTTCCGCAGTATCTTTAGTCTTAGTAGAAGTATTCCCAAAGACATCTTTATTCCAGATTTCTAAAGCTGTTTTGAGTCTTACTAGAATTTTATAATAAAAGCCAAATATGCCTTTGGAAGAGGGAGATAAAGGCTGATCCCAAAAGGATTTAACAGTTTTCAAGCAAAGTCTCATGTAATATCCATACTTTTCTGATCCCAACTGGACCAGTCTGGTTCTACGTTATTGAGAGTTGGAGGTCCAACTTGATCATAGCCCTCATAATTAACGCAAGCAGACATGAAAAAATATTCTGGACCAAAATTAAAAAAGAAGAGAAGAAAAGAAAAGAAGGAATAATGCTATATAGTACCAGCGATGCTTGGCACCGGTTTAAATGACAATTTAATGTGGCATTAAATGATAAGTGAAATTAAATGTTTAAATGAAAGGCCCACTTGACTCAACTTAGTCCCTCCGTCTTTCAAAGATATTCCCTTTTCATCTTTCACGTCTATTAAGAAAACATCATTTAATGTTATTAGAAATATATTATTTAACAATATATTTCTTAATATACCCTTTGATTTATTTAATATTTCACTTAGGTAGTTCTTTATTGTTGATTAATATACACAATAAATGAGGACATATTAGAAAACTAAAAATTTAACCTAGAAAAGGGGAATATAATTTGAGACTGATAAAAAAGGAAATGAGGAATATATTTTTGGGACGGAGGGAGTATCATTTAATACTACCTTAATATAGTGTTAAGAACCAGTGTTGCTAATGGAATTTGGCATACTTGATGCGGCCATATATATGAGCTTGGGGGTTAGAATAGTTTTGATGTGTCGGAGCAAAAGGGTAAGGCTCATTTTGGTTCCAAGGTAGGAATTTGTATGTAATTTGTATTTTGTATAAAAAAAAAAAAGGTTTCAAGATGATAATCAAATTGATCAATATTCAAAGTTGTAAAAAATTAATTAATTAATAAGACTTAATTGATAAACATGCTTATTCCTAGTTTATCAAAACGTAAGAAAAATAAATTGAAAAAGTTGGAAACCTTAGATGGTCTACTAAGAAAAAGTCTATAAATGCAACCCAATGGTAAGGGAAGTTTTTTTCGGAATAAGAAAAATAAAAAAATGTATAGACAAATATGTGGTATTTCTTTTTTTTTTTCCTTTTTTTTTTATTACAAGGGGGTAAAGGGGAGGGGGACTGGGGGTATTCGAACCTGGATAAAGCCCGGTAAGGGGTAAGCCCTTTTCTACTTGGGCTACCCCTTGTTCCGAACAAATCTATGGTATTTTGAAATTATATAGATTACAAGTTGCCAGCTTTAGAATCTAAAATTGTTCTTATCTTGCAAAGCTAGCTTTTATTGTAAAAAAATCAGTAGAAAACCATTGCTCGTAAATTCTAGAGCCCAAGTTTTAATAAAAATATGTGAAACTATATGTGGAGTCCATGTGGTTTTACACGTGCCATTTTTCAATGGAGTTAGCTCTGTGATATGGAGTCCAAATTGGCTCTATAGGAATACCGAAACTTTGCTGTCCTAACCCCGCTCCCCCTCCCGGGGCCCAAACTTTATGCTACCTATCTTGCTGCTATTTTCTTCATTTCCATCAGAGAACAAGTCTATTTTTATGTACTGCTTTACCTAATTTCTTAGGTCAGATTTTGGGGCATATTTTGCTGAAACTACAGCCAGCGATTTCTTCGTGCTTTGTTTCTTCACATTTTACAACACGACGAAACATCGAAACAAGTAAATTAATTAGAACACAATGAGCTTGGATTTAATCTGAATCATAATTTTACAGAACCTAATTTGCATTGGCGAAAGAAAAACACAAGATTCAAGTAACTTCACTTGAATTATTTTTGTTCAAAAACACTTATTAATGAAAAAAAACCTCAAAAGAGGCCATTCAATCCACCAAGACTGCTAAGAACATCTCCACCACCTCCAAGAAGGTCAGCAACGCCGTTCCCACCACCACTCAACAAAGATTGCAGCAAGTCTAATCCTCCAACACCACCTCCGGCAAGCCCTCCACCACCATTCATCAAAGCTTGCAAGAAATCTTGCCCTCCAGCACCACCACCAAAAGCATCCAAACCCGGGATGCCAACACTGCCGACACCACCACTGGTGGGATCAAAACCAGGGATACTTCCACTTCCACCGTTTAGATTAAGGTTTGACAACATCTGAAGGAGTTGTTGTGTTTCTCTGTCAGCTCCGCCACCACCGGCACCGAACAAAGTCTGCAAGTAATTCTGTTGAGCATTGGTAATTTGTTGAAGTGTGTGAAGATAGGCCTCGGTGAACTGTCTATCTCCATAAGTAGGCGTAACTGTAGAAGCTGGCGCCGGAATGCCAAAACTGACATTGGGCACCGGAGTCTGTGGCCGAAAAGATGTAAATGATTGTGGAATGATGGGAGTTTGAGGCTGAAAAGATGTAAATGATTGTGGGATGGCCGGAGTTTGAGGCTGAAAAGGTGTAAATGATTGTGGAATGGCCGGAGTTTGAGGTCGGAGAAAAGAAGTAAATGGTTGAGGGATTGGAGTTTGAGATTGAAAAGAGAAATTTGTTGTAGGGTTTTTCTGCATATGAGGCACTTGATGAGGTGTAGAAGAAGACATAATTACAGTTTTCGCACAATTCAAATGTGCGTCGAATCCACACGGATTGCATCTATAAAGCCAATGATTCGAAAGAGTATTCTTTCGGCATATATCACAGCAAAAACTCTTACTAGGATAAGGGCACTCGAAAGCAAGATTCAACTGGTGAGGATGAGACGCATGAGTGAGTGATGTCGGCAAAACGGAGCAAAGTATATGCATATCGAGAGTGCACTCTTTGCAGTGATAGGAGAAGCCATTGCCAGCTTCTCCACAAGCATCACAATGGAAGACTCCATTGGGATAAACCGGCTTCGGAAGTAGTGAAAAAACATGCTGTTTGTGGAAAGGATGGGAGATCTTCTGAGGCATTTCAGAGCATTTCTTGTGGAGAAAATAGTTGCAAGTGGTGCAACTGTAAGTCAATCCTGTGACCTGAAGCATGCATCCTGAACAACAAGAAGATGGGGTGATTAAGGTTTGTTGGGTTTGAACTTGAAAATTGTGGAGCTTCAAGGGGTGTGGATGACTAAAATGGTTTATTATTGTGGTTTCATTTGGAGTTTCAGAGGTTATCTTCCCCATTTTCTCTCAATCTCTTTCTTGCTTACTTCTCTGAATGGTTTGGAGAAATTAATGAGTTATGTATGGAAGGAAGGGTTAAGGGATTACGCGTTAGAAGAAGAAAATTTGAGAGAGCACGTACGAAAAGGAGTGGAAATCATTGACTTTAATGAATGAGAAGAAGAATTGGTCGTATGTAAGTTTGTGGTGCAATCAATGTACAGAGCCCATTGGAGAAAAAAATAGTCTGAAAATTCGGTTTGATTTGGGATAATATATATGCAGCTAGTGGGGTAGAATGCATCTGCCTATCGATCAGTACGTTGTTTAAGTCAACGTCAACCCTACGCGGCTTTGGTGCGACATAAAAAGATTCTTTATTATTTGTTTAAGGAAAAATTAATCATATTCATCAGAATGGACAATATGGGCTCTAATATTGTTCATCACAATAGTCTGTCAATTTATGCTAAATAAAGCAGATTTTTTGGGCAACCAATGCAATAATGGGAGATGACGCGCAAGATAGATTGCTTCTTGTATTTTTTTTATTGTCCTGTTCACGTTTCTCCTTATTACTTGTGTATATAAACTTTAACTGATAGTTTCTATCTATTGAACCCTTAATACGCAGGGTATTATATGAAGTTTTTTTTCCTCAAAAAAAAAAAATAAATAAATAAAGTAGTGATTTAATTTCTTTAATAACTGTGACGTCCTAATTAGTATCAATGTTATGCATTCTGCTTGATTCAATACGTACTCCGAGCATTAATGATAAGTCATAACCTCATATTTAATTTAAGTTCTTTTAAATAATTAACAATGTTCTATATTCTTTAGGATTTGCTTGAAAATGTCCAAACATCAAATGTACAGCTGCACTGTACATAATGATGTGATATATAATATAGTAAGTCGTTACAATACCAAATAATTGGTGCTTGAATACTCCTAGGATTTGCTTGACCTAGTTGTGATCTATCTATTTTTTATTATCAGTAGCCAAGAAATTTTGTATTTTTCTGGGACAATTCTTTTAGGGAATTTTATATTTATTAACTTATTTATTTATTTTTATATATTGGGGTTAATTATAGGGGAGGGGAGGGGAGGGGAGGGAGGGTGTGGTTCGAATAAAAAATCTCCTTCCTAGAACATGAGAAATCTAACTATTTTAGCGCTTGTCAGAATCACTTTTTATTTTTAATTTTTATCATCATTATAATCATTATTTTTATTTCTTTTATGGGTCTGATTATCCATAGCAATTGATGCTTCTTTTTCATTAACTAACTCTGTGTATGCATAGATAGACATCAAAAGAATCTTACCTATATAACGAGGTGTGTGTTTGATTGGAGAGTGGAAAAGGAACAGAATTTCCTATTTTCTATAGAAAACGTTTTCCCCATCTTCCCACATGGGAATCTATTTTACTTGATTTCAAGAAAAATTTCCTTTGTTTGCCTAAAATTAATGGAATATTTTTTCATGAAAAATAAAATAATGATTGTTTCTTGCAAATTTGGGTGGAAAATACCATTTCTATGAAAAATAATTTTCAACTAAACGCAAACATCAAAGTTGTTATCTAGTGCATTAAGACAATTTACTATTTCACGTTACTTGAGCTTGTCGAGCGAAGCTTCTTTTTGGACCAGAACTCTTTTTTTTTTTTTTAAATGATAATGTTTATTTTGTCAAATTTTGTACACTTATTTGTTGAAATAGAATAATTACTCTATTTATCTCGGTTTTTTATGGTGTCCATTGGACACCGTCTTATGGTGTCCTCTTATGGTGTCTAATAGGTTATGTGGTAGGCACCTATTGGACACTATAGTGTTCAATAAGTGCCTGCTATATAACTCATTAGACATCATACATAGTGTCTCAATAGACATCATAGAATGTGCCCTAATCGTCTATCACTCTATCTAGGTGCACCAAATTCAAGACTGATTTCTTTTGTCTGCCACTCTACCTAGGTGCTCCAAAAATGCTTGGTAGCATCATGGTATTAAAATTATATTTTCTTGATTACTGACGATCTCTTTTTTTTTTTTTTTTTTGTAAAAAAACACTCCTAAACCACGATGCTACCTATAAATTAAAAAATGGGGAAATTATTGATTATACTGAGTCACTTCATCAAAGGCTCTTTCATTACTTTGTTTGTCACGTTAGTTTAATGAGTCCTTGTCAAGTTGTCGTCCTGCATTCATGAACGTTAGGTGTGTGTATATATATATATGGTATTAGGGTAGTACTATTTATGCTAGTGAAAATGTTTAAACAGTAGTTGCTAGTACTGTAGTAGCATTAACAATAGCAAGCCCTCAAAATTAAGTAACTGTATTATTGGTGGAGGGTTAGTTGTTGAACCTATAAGACTTGCCTCTACACCAACCACTGGTATTATAATAGTTGCAACCGCTGGTATTATAACATTTCTATTTATGCTATTATGGTCATACAGTACACTCCATGCGACGGTGGGAGGGATAAACACCACATATTATTTTCTTGCTTTTTTTCCCCTTTATTATAATTGTCCTGTTCGAATTTTCCCTCATTTCCTGTGTAAAAACTTAAATTGTCGTAGTATATTTTTGAAGTTCTTTGAGTGAATGAACTACTAGTCGATTTAATTCTTTTAGCATGTGATCAATGTTACAGATCGGAAGATTCTTAATAATACTCCGAACATTAATGATAAGAGCGACAACTGATAACCTGTACTTTATATGTCTCTTCAAAAAAAGAAGTTATTTTTCCTCTTTTATATGAGAAATGTTTTTGGGAATGATCAACTTTCAAATACTCTATATTTTCTCAAAATACATTTTGTATCACAAATCTTATCTCTTTAACTCTTTTTTATTATATATACTACAACTATATATGAAAAAAGTGGCGAAAAAGCCATTTTTTCCACAAAATTCTCACCTAAACAGGAAAAATTCTAGCACTCAGTACTCTACCATTCCATTTCTTGCCGAATGTAATTCTTGGGATGCACTTAAACCCACTTAATCATCGCAACAAATTAAATAGCTATCATTCCCCCCGTCAACTGACGAAATCCATTCCCTTTCTTGATTTCTTTATGGATAAAGCTACTTTGCCGAGCTAGCTTACTAGTTTCAGTGGCAATTAATAAACTGAAAAGATTTTAATATTAATAAATGAGGTTTAAGAAAAGATTTTTGTAAAAATTCTCATCCAACAAGTCAACCTCACAGGCATTGTATCATGATCATCATAGGCATGGACAGGATAAAGTTGTCATATTGACATCAACTTTTTTTATAACAACGCCATACATTGATTTTATTATGCTTTATCTTTACTTATTTCTATATTTCGATCCCCCCTCACAAATCAAAATTTTTTTCACAATCTTCAATTCATTCAGATATTTTGTTTCTATTGACTGTTCCTCCTAAAATTTTACTTCGATAGTTACGAAGTGTCGTAAAATGACCCAATACATATAATAGTCTGAAACAAATGACATCAAAGGCTTGCAATCAATGTACAGAGCCAGTGGAGAAAAAATAGTATGAAAATTCGGTTAGATTTGTAATAATATAGGCAGCTGGTGGGGGTGAAGAATGCATCTATATCATCAGTAGTACTACCTCTCATATCAACTAATCTCGTTGATTAAGAGGTGTGAATTAATGTAGATGAAAATACAGAGTTTACATTTAATACTCTAATATACATTTATTCAAGACTAACTCAATTTAATGCACTACAAATTTATTAGTAGTTGGACTAAAGATATATTTAGAAAAGAAATTAATTGTTCAGTCTCGTTTAATAAGTGGATTATAATGTGGAACAAATAAAAATAGAAATTGGGTCTATTTTTATGGAACGGAGCGAGTATTAATTTTTGTCGTCATTTACAAACATATCCCTAGTTAATCTTGAAAAAATAACAACACTTAAATTAATCAATTGATATTCTTAGAATTAAGTATGGGCTTTTGGAAAAAATGAGAAGAAATTCATTGGTATATTCTACGTACATGAGAAGTCCTCAATACATTATCTCATTGTTTAAACTTTTTACCTCAAAATTTGAAATGTTATACATTTAGTCATTAGGTTTATAACTAACACACATCAAATAAGGGCATTATAGGGAGATTATTTGTATATTTCACATTTTCGATATTATTCTTAATCCGTGTGCAAAATCAATATGGACTATATAATTGAGAGGGAGGTAATATACAACAATGTTTCAATATTCTTTAGGATTTGCTTGAAAAATGTTCAAACACCACCAAGTGTAACGTCTAGCGGGTGATCAAAACTCTTGGATACTCCTAAGATTTACCTGTCCTTCTTGTGATCTTTCTATTTTTATTATTAGTTCTTAGCCAAGAAATTTTGTATTTTTCTTGGACAATTCTTTTTTAGGGAATTTTTTCATTTTTATTTTTATTTAATTTTTATAATAATTATAGTAATCATTATTATTATTATTATTATTATTTTTTGGTGGGCTGCTTTCAGACACTCCTATATATGGAGTAGCAATTGATGGTTCTTTTTCATTAATAGCGTTCTAATCTCATTGCAAATATTATTAGGAATACGAAATAAACTCATAACATATGTTGGAATTGATTGCAAAACAGCCTTGATCATTACCTATCAACCTGCACTAGAGAAGAATCCCCTATTCCGTGAATTGATTTTGCCCCAAATTTTTTCTTTCAGCATTGCAAAGGTAGACTTCTTGTTACGTCCCACAAGTGTTGGAAATCCCAGGTATTTATCGTGCTTATGTATTACATTGACCCCCAATAATCCACTGATTACCGTCCTTGTCTCCTCATCAACATTTGGAATGAAAGACATTGATATTTTTCCTACTTCAGGTGATGTTTAATTATTTTGTCAAAATTTGTACGCTGATTTGTTGAAATACAACTATTGTTCAGGAAAAAAAAAAAAGGTGCGCCGGTCGGCCACATCTAATTTAAATGAAAACGAAACGCTATTTCATTCTGAATTTGCTCTTCTGTTTGGTGAAATTGATTTGGACTTAGAGTTCTGGCATTTCATGTGGGCGGGTCAGGCTTGAAACTAGATGGGATACGGCGGATGTGCCCCCACCCCCCCCCCCACAAAAAAAAAGGAAAAAGAAAAAAAAAAGGAAAGTTTATGATTTTTGCAATTATGATCATAAGTTTTTTGTTATATTTAGTTATCACAAATTTTCAAGAAATTCGGAACTTACTTGTTAGAGGGAGTTGTCGTTCGTGCAATTATATTCTTAGGAATAGAAATCAAATAGCCCACAACATTGCCTTTGCTGCATTAACTTTGGATTGCAATATCGTTTGGACTGATTGTGCTCCTCTCTTTATCTCGCCTTGGGTGAGAGTAGGTGCATCGTGATTTGCGATATTCATAGGAAATCCCCTTTCAAAAAAATATATATATTATAGCAAATTTTCATTAATTAAAATTTCTAGACTCTAATACTTGTCAAAATTATTCTATTATGGGACTACAAAAATTCTTATTTGCCCCCAATTATTTTTTCTAGATAGTAAGATAAACAACAGAAAATAAAAGTTTATGAATTATTTTAACTATATTAATTAAAATTTTGGACAATAATCATGATTGGAGAGACTATCGGGTAATTAATAGAGAGCTGAAAAATAAGAATGCACTATTAAAAAATTAGTGGACAAAATTGTGATTTTAAGCAAAATTAAGGATCTTAATTATAAGTAAAATGCAGTCCAGTTTTTTTGGTAAAAAAATGCAGTCTAGTTAGCAAAAGATGTGTTGTAAATATAATTTCTTCAAAAAAAATGTAGTGTGAATATAGTCCCGTTATAAAACTTGATCAAGCTCTGAAGCTTGATCAAGTATGTGACAAGTATCCAACAAAACAAACCCCACAGACAGTGGGGTGCTTGCCACATAGTCAGAGCTTGATCAAGTTTCTTAGTAAATTTTGAATACAATTAGCCTTATATATGCTCTCTATTGAACTTTTCTTTTTCCTTTTTTTTTTAAAAAAAAACTTTGTACAGTTGTTTTTGACGCATTTTTTTTCTTGTATTATTTTCTTCTTTTTGTAGGTTTTTTTTTTAAAAAACTTTTCAGTCTCATTCACTTATTCATTTTTTTTTTCTTTTGTTGTATTTGACTTCATTTTTATAGTATTTTTTTTCAGTTTGGTTGTAATTTTAATATAACATGTTCACATCTATATCAACAATTTTAGCACACATTTTTTTTGGTATAATACGTAAACAAACTTATTATTATTCCCCCTATATTTATGATGCAGTGTTTTATTTTTGCACTCAATTATGTTACCTCGGGAAACAACTTGAACATAAAAATGGAGTCGAATACAAAAAGGGAGGGGGGGGGGGGGAAGAAAAGGTGAACAAGTGGATTACATATTGACGACAAAGGAGCCAAAGACAAATTAAATAAAAACAAAGAGAAGCCTTTCAAAAACAAAACAAAGCAAACAGACGAAGAAAAATGGAATAAACAAGCCTATAAAGAAATCAGGAAAAGAAAATGGATGTTAGTTAGCGTTGGTTGACAGATCGGAAGAGCGTCGTGTCTATAGATCATTGGCAGTTTTCCTAACGTAACTTCGAGTGAGTTATAGAGTCTGTATAATTATACAAATATAAGTCTAACCATTATTGGTTTCATGAAACTAGCAGTGATTTCTTATGTATTTTACACTATACAGACTCTTTAACACGTACTCACTTCAGTAACTTAGAATTTTGCACAATTAGGTGGGGATGCTAAATTATTTGCACAATTAGGTGAGGGTGCGTAATTCGGAGAGAACGCCTCGAATCAAAAGATGGTCCCGTCGTTTGGTTTTAAATCGGGTGAGCCTCGAATCAAAAGATGGTCCCGTCCTTTGGTTTTAAATGGGGTGAGAATTGATGAAGCAAGTTGAACTGCAATTAAATGTTGTGGAAGAGAAGTAATCGTCTTTGAGATATCAAGAGATCTTTCCATGTTGACCATTGAAAGATTCTCAATACAACTATACAAGGGAAATTGAGCATAAGTTTTAAAACGAGCCCAAAGGTATGGAGTAATCAACTAAGAAATAATTATTAATTAGTAGAAATCTTTTCTTGATTTGTGTTTATTGAGAATATAAGGTAGATTGACCATTGAAAGATTCTCAATACAACTATACAAGGGAAATTGAGCATAAGTTTTAAAACAAGCCCAAAGGTATGGAGTAATCAACTAAGAAATAATTATTAATTAGTAGAAATCTTTTCTTTATTTGTGTTTATTGAGAATATAAGGTAGATATCATTCACTTTATCATGCTTTTTTTCATTTTTTTTTTTTAAGTTTATGATGAAAACAACTTTGACATCAAGTAACATATTGGATCACGATGGCACGGACACATTCATATCACTTGACGTCAAGTAACATTCTGACATCAAGTAACATATTAAATATTCTTCCAGCAAGAACATTCTGAAGCTTTTGACTACTACAACTTAACTTTTTCAACTATAATAAGATGTTATATGTGAATAATCATTTCATTCATTCGTTATTGATCTTTAACACCAACCAGGGATACAGGGCTGGATCTGTGCTCAATAGGACTCTAAAGGAACTTCTAAAAATGGGCCCCCTACAATGTGTCTTTTTTTATTTAAATATTCAGCGAAAATAGAGTAGAAAAACAATGATGCTCATTGGCAGATTTAAAGTGGGGGGCTTGGGGGCAGTGGCCTCACAGCCAAAAAAAATCATGAAATATGTAATAACTTAGAGTAAGGAATTTCTATATTTGGCCCCAGAATTTACTCTTTTCTTCAAAATAATAAAAAATTTAAGGGCAAAGTTATAATTCACTTCTACTAATATCTTGTCTTCCCCTCTTCTTAGTCAAATTCTGGAGCAAAAGAGTTGAATCCACGTTTCTACTACTCACCAGAAAAGAAAAACCCAAATTTCTAATTACATAATGGCGAAATCGGCAATGTGCATTTATTAATTGTTCTTTCCAGGTTTCCTGACTAAGATCAAAGTGCTAAAAATGGATTTTCCGCCTTCTTGTTTCAAATGAAAATTTTGCTCAATTTCTGATAAATTTTATCTTTCTTTTCTTGTTTTAACAATCCAACAAGATGAGTTTGATGATAAATTTTATGATTGCTGCATATGATGTTTATTGTTTAACATGTTGATTGATTTTACATTTTAGAAGTAATTTTCAGCATTTTAATAAGTTATTCATTATTTAGCCTTTCATGTCTTTTTTTTTCTTTTTTTTATTTACTAGTTCAGTACTAAGTTACAAAAAGTTTAAGGTTTGCGATAGTTTCTAATGATTTGGTTTGAATTAACACTTAATTCTTCAACTTAATATTTTATAGTCATGCATGACTTTTTTTGTAAATATTTTTGGGTGTCAATTATCAAAAATTGTCTATATAAACTTTCATTTTTATCGTCACTATTCGCTCTAATTATTTGAAATCTCTAGGTCTGCTACATATGGTACTAACTATTATTTCAATAATAAAAACGAAATAACTGGTTTGTTAAACAAAATAAAGTTAAACAACAGTTAATTGATCAAGAAACCCGCAAGTATCAACTTTTGATCGAGATGAGGAAACGAATATGACCTATGCTAAAACTTGAAAGGCTGAAGGAACAAAATCGAGAAGACAAAGAACCAAAGTAGTACGACTTCAAATTTCAGAAATTTTGCATTGGTTTTTTGTGTTTCACTGTTTTGGGTAGCAAAAATTAAAATTAAAAAAAAATAGAATTCCGTGAAATCGGGCCACCAAAATTTTTGCCTCAACCGATGGTCAAGTCGGCCTTTGCCCGGGGGACCGCTATGACTATTTCCTTCTTACATGTTCAATGTAGATAAGTTTCTAACCCCACCCACCCCACCCACCCCACCCGCTGGGGCCTCCAAAACCCCGCGTAGGTTCATACTTTAACGAACAAATTCGAGCACCCGTTTCATTGAGTAATTGAAAAGTCAACTTTGGCTTGATTATATCTCTAGCTAATAATAAATCTTTATAATAATCTTCGCAGTACTGAACTCTTCATATCATATTCTTTAGATTCTCAAATTTTCTTGCGAAATTCGTTCTCTCCGATATACTAAAGCAAAATTCTAAAAACTTTGCTACAAACATCAATAAATTAAGATGGAGCGATTTCTCAACCATTTTAGCCATCGCCACCCCTTAAAACTTTCACAAGTGCACGAAGAAGACGACGACGTTTGCTCGGGTTGTGAGCTACACATTATTGAAGGTGCAACCTACGTTTGCACAAAGCCTAAATGCACATATATCCTCCACAACTCATGCTTCGAGCTGCCTCGGCGGGTGCGCCATAAATCGCACCCCAAACACCCGCTTTCCCTCCTCTTCTCACCACCATATAGCGATGGGGAATTCCGATGCGATGGTTGTGGCAAGTCGGGACATGGATTCACCTTCCATTGCAAAACTTGCGAGTTTGATCTTCATGTTGAGTGCGCCTCGTTGCCAGAAATCGAGTACGGGGGACAACATGAACATCCACTTGTGCTTTTGTACTCAAATGATACTTCACTTGATCAACGAGACAAGAAGCTTGTGTGTTATGAATGTAAGGGTGCAGTTGCAAAAGGATGTTGGGTTTATGGTTGTTTGGGATGCAATTGTGTTTCCCATTTGGATTGTGTCTGATGTCCATTCAAGAAATGTAATTTCTTTTCGAGAAAATAATCTACTATTATGAAGTCCCAAGATTACAATACAAACTGATTAATCTCATGTAATGTTTTATTGAGAATAAACTTCTTTATTATAGTGTGATTATTATCATCATGGGATTTGAGTTTCGGTTAAAACATTAAAGAGAAGGTTAACAAATATCTCTTTATGATATATATACTACATTCTTTCTTTATGTACTGAAAATTATTTGGCTTTCTTCTTTTCCTTTTTTTTTTTAATTTTTTTCTTTGTCTCTCCTAATTAATTATTATGAACCACCCACTTATATTATGGCACGTCTCAATTTTGTCTTTTAAATAATTTATTTTTCTTTTTTATTTTTGCAGTTTACCAACTAAAAGAAAGATGTATATATATATTGGTATTGGATGTTACTTATTTTCAGTAATACTATATTTTATATTCTTTAAATCTTATTAACAGTTTGAAAAAAGAAAATTATTGCTTTGATTTTTTTGTCTCATGTGGAAAAAGAACAAAAAAGGACAAAATTGGAAAAAGAAATGATGATGATGATGGCGATGGCGGCGGCGGCGGCGATGGTCAGAAGTTGCAAAAAAGTGGACAAAACTCTTAAGGAATAACTAGATCCGAATAACTCTAAGAAACAACTTGATCCGAATAAGACTCAGGAGATTAGTACACACTCCAAATGAGTGACCATCTTGCATATATTTAAAGATGAATTCCTTATTGATTAAATATGAAAATAATAACCAACACCCCCCGCCCCCAAAAAAAAAAGACCTTGAATTGGTAGGAGCGGAAGGCAAGATATCACTTGCTGGATTAATTAAATATATATCTCTGCCTGTGAATTTGGGTGTGCAATTTGTTGGGAATTTTTGGGTGATTGTAGGTTGCTAAAAAGTATTGACATTTGAGGATGGGGGAATTTTTTTTAGATCGGAGTAGAGATTCAAATTTTTTTTTTTGGCTGGTGGAAGGAGAGGCCGCGATGGGATTGCACTTGAAAACCACCTCTGTGCCATGAACTACTGCCACCCCAAACACATCATAGAGGCGGCTGGCTTCTTCTACAAGAACAAGTGATGTCACATCAAAGTATATCTCAAAGAAATCAACAATACAAACACATGTACAAAGGAACACAATCAATAATAATTTTTTAATTAAAAAAATAACAAACGGGGGAACTGAAACTGGAACCTCTAGGTCCCATGTGTAATTGATGCATGAATTTATTGTTGTAGTACAAGAAAAATGCCTAGAATACCGTCTATACTAGTTTTCCTTTTTCTCAAAACATGTTTAATTGAGTACTGTTACAAAGAGTGGTATGCTAATATACGGTACATGGTTGTCGCCAGATGATTAATGGTACGACATTACTTTCACCGATCTTCGAAATTGTCATTTAAAGACTGAACGGGGCAAGACTACTGCTCTTATTGGCTAACTGGAATTAATATCGTGTTGGAATCTTTCTTTTAAGATACATTCAACTCATTCACCTCTCAAATATGACTCATGAAATCGACCAATTATTTGAATTGAGCTTGTACTAATGTTGCTTCGTATCACTCATTAGAGTGGTTATGTAGACTCTTTTACCATTCTATTTCTATTTTAAAATAGAAATAAATTTTATCAAAATCACTGGTGGATATCTATACAATACATGTGATTTTATAGGGTATGTAAATGTCATTACTTTAATCAAATTCTATTTTCAAATAGTATATGTCTTAAGAAAACGAGAGTTAGAAACTATTATCTTTTCTATTTCACTTTCTTGATCAATCGTTCCAAAAAGAAATAAATAAATAAAAAGCTTTCTTGTGATTAATAAAAATGATGTTGAAGGCTAATTTATACACACGATTCTAATTTATATATTAATTAATTAAATTAAAGGAGCTGTGGTACAATCTAACCGTAATTTTCCCGCCTATTTTGCTGTAAGTGGCTGGGGATATTTTGGTCATTTGCCTTTGCTCATTGGTAATTGGTGCAGTAAAGACTATTTTTTTCCCTTATTTATTTATTTTATTATTATCTAATTCTTCTATTTCTTCTCACACTTCTCCCCTCTCTCATCAAGAATCTTTACGGGATCTTCTTTCCTTTTAAAACTCTTTGATTTATGTTAGCTTCTAATTTCTATCACTTTTTAATAAATTTTTATGCATTTTATAATTGTGTGATTATTATCCATTTCGTCCACTCCCTTTTTGTTTATCGTACTTTTTAATTACCATCCAAGGTTGATTAGTATCCTATCCATCATCATTCTAAGGGCTATATATGATTCAAAGATAAATAAATTAAATAGAATATATTAATTAATATAATAGTCAATTTTTTTCCAAAGTAAAAAATTAATTTAATAGCCAAATAATTACGTATAACTTCTTATTGCGCATTTCCTAAAAATTATTATAAGTTCGGCTTATATAATATGAACTGGATCTTCCTATACAACGCACGGGTGAGAATCTGTTATCTATAAAAACCAAAATGGTAAGATCCACTCAATAAGGAGTAGATTATATCTCATTAACTTAAATAAGGAATCAGTAGATATGTCTTGACTTGTATCAGTTTAATTAATTCAGAAGGCTCTTTTTTATTGAGCATACCATTGACTATATCAAACCCCCTCAAGATTGGTGATGGGATGTCATGAACACCAAGTTATTGAGCAATAAGCATTCTTGCGCTACGATCTTCATATCATTCTTTAAAACAGTTGTGCAGCCTCCGTTCGCATTCTATTTTTATTTTAAAATATAAAGAGATTTAATTTTATGAAGATTTGTACAAAGTATTTATGTAAACGGGATTAATTTAATCAAATTCTAGTTTAAAATATAATGTCTTAAAAAACAGAGCATTTTTATGACTCATAGAATCTATTGCTCATCCTATTTAACTTTCTTGGTTAATATAATGACATTGGAAGCTAATTTATACACATGATTCTGATGGCTTTGTTGTATATAAGCCCTAATGACAAGATCCAATTTATAAGGAATAAAATACATCTCATCAACTAATAAGGAATTAATTAGTAATATCTTTTCTTGTGATGATTTGTATCGATTTCCAAGGAGTATTTGGTATCATTGACTTTATTTATCATCAGGCATCAAGATTGGTAATGGGATGTTACTGAAGGCTAAACTTGGCCCCTAGACGATGAAAGAATTGTCAAGGTAATACCTTGGTAAGGATGTCAACAACTTGGTGAGGAGGCCCGATCGAAGCTATTTGAGCAAAAAGTTAAATAAAAAAGCTTGACAAATAGGACATTTGGAATGATGTTATTTTTTAATATATTACATTACTTTTACATAAACTAATGATAATCACATGCACCACCGGCTTATTTTGTCAAACTGGTAGCTTTTTTCTCACACAGTATAGTAATCCAACTCAATATATATGTATTCAAAATAATTGGAAGTGTAAATAAAAATATAAACCCATTCTTATTCATAATAATTGAATTTTATCAAACTAATTGCATCTAAATATGTGTGAGATCCACATATACTGCATAAAAATTTGAGCAATGCTATTTTTCTGCATTGAAGATGGTTCCCTCTAGTTTATTTAGTATTTTTACATTGACGGATGGGTAGATAATTATAAATTCATAGAGACATCAATCTATCGAATAGCGAATGAGAAACTTATTACTGATTGGAAAATCATTATTAACTTTTGGTCCATACATAATTATCCCACATAGAGAGAGAGAGAGAGCAAACACCCATCTTTTTCACTGCCATATCTAATATGGCAAAGTTTGGTACTTCAACATTTTCAGCTATTATGTAGGACAGTCCATATATGTTATCATTGGATGACAAATAAGTAGAATTTGTTTTGTATTCAAAATTGTTATGCACCAGTTTCATTCGGTAATAATTGAACCTACGTTGTAATTGAAGTCAACATCGACTTTATTGTCTCTGACCATTAATAATTATATTATATATTATTATATAATTATATAATATAATAATAAATATAATAATCAAGGAACATGAGCAAATTGAATCAGTCTTCGCACTATACTCTTCGTATCTTATTATTTAAATACTTTAAAGTAATCGCAAAATAGTATACTCTTCCGGTGTAGTGTCTTTTACATGTTCAACACGTTACACGTTGATCTAATAAAGTTTCGTTCTCACCTAGAATTAATTACTTGCAATTCTCCAAAAATATATATATACATGTACATATTAAAGCAAACTTCGAACTTCTCTACAAATTCGGTGGGAACCGAGATGGAACAATATCTCAACCATTTCAGCCATCGCCACCCCTTGAAACTTTCACGGCTAGAAAAAGAAGAAGAAGCTGTTTGCTTCGGTTGTGAGCTCACATTACCGACGATGCAACGTATGTTTGCACAAAGCCTAACTGCACATTCGTCCTCCACGACTCATGCTTCGACCTACCTCGACAGGTGCGCCATAAATCGCACCCCAAACACCCGCTTTCCCTCCTCTTCTCGCCTCCTTATAGCGATGGGGAATTCAAATGCGATGGTTGTGGCAATTCCGGGCATGGATTCACCTTCCATTGCAAAACTTGCAAGTTCGATCTTCATGTAGAGTGTGCGTCGTTGCCTGAAATCGAGTACCGGGAACATCATGAGCATCCACTTGTGCTCTTGTATTCAAATGATACTCCACTTGATCAAGGAGACAAGAAGAGTGTGTGTCATGAATGTAAGGGTGCAGTTGCTAAAGGGTGTTGGGTTTATGGTTGTTTGGCATGCAATTGGGTTTTCCATTTGGATTGTATCTGATATCCATTCAAGAAATGAAATTTCTTTTCGAGATAATCTACTATTACCAAGTCCTATGGACTATAGACAATCTCGTAATGTTTTATTATTAAGAATACACTTCTTTTTATTATTTAGATGTGATTATCATAAGCCTTGGGTTGACTAA
The DNA here is from genome assembly GCA_963692815.1 of Nyctanthes arbor-tristis. Classification (NCBI taxonomy): domain Eukaryota; kingdom Viridiplantae; phylum Streptophyta; class Magnoliopsida; order Lamiales; family Oleaceae; genus Nyctanthes; species Nyctanthes arbor-tristis. Next base: position 2,718 of record CAVNYN010285574.1, on the reverse strand, counting down.
AACATTAAGAAGTTTACAACTACCAAATATTTGGAAATTTTTTTTACGGGACTTTTAATTGTAGATAAATAACTTTAATCTGTCATTTTTGGAATATTATTTTCATTTTAATTTTTTTCCTAATTCATGTATGCTATATTATTTAGAATAGGATCATTGTATATATAATAATGATTTTGTTTTCCTTATGGTGACGCACTCTTTCTATATATTGTATAATAATAAATAAATATGTACTAGCTCGACGGCCATTATTCTCATATATATATATATATATATCATCTTCTCCTCTTCATAATTCGTATTCTTACACTAATTAACTAAGATTACATTGGCAAAAATTTGATGATGCCATGCCTTTGAAGCATTTGTCAAGCGATCTCGTCACATCCTCCCAAGACTGCCATCAAAATCTCTACTCAGGTCTTCTGTCGTATGTATAGCATGGTTCTCTCCCATTAGATCTACTGAATTCATTGCCGCCCATTATCGTCTCGCTGAATCCAAAGGTCGACGGTGCATCTTTACCATCAATGACGAAGCATGCCATGTGTTAAGCAACGAAACATTAACCGAGCTTGTGAAATTCGATTCCTCCTCAGTCTTTTCCACAAATTATCGACCGATGGAATCTTGTAAGGCCGGCTAATTCTTTCTGAGGTTTGGTATACTTTCAGTTATGCTAATAGGAAATATGCCTTTCTGAGCCCTTCTGTTAGCAAAATCAAGATTAAATACTTCACATTTACCATTACCAGCCCGAAAATTTTGACTTTCATTCTATTAACCTACATGTCCTTTGTGGAATGGGAGTTCATGAATTTACTTTAGATTATAGAGTTGACAGAATGTTATATCTTGCCAGTGACTATTATATGGGTACAACTCTTGAAGATTTTCCAATTGATGTACGTGTTTGCAATCTTAACACGAACTCGTGGCGCAAAGTTGATGGAAACCTTGGACGAACTATTGGTGCTCCTGGGGCAGTTTTTCTTCATGATTTGATTCATTGGCTCGCCACCGCTCATTACATGCAAAGATTTTCCGCCTGGGACAATTATTAATTATCAATATTGTTAAAAGATTTTCCGCCTGGCACGATCATTACTTATCAATATTGTTATTTGATGTCGAAGATGAATGCTTTAAAAAAATGGCATTACCCGACCATATTTTCAATGTCACGTACGCTTATGACTTACTTGTGTTTAAAGAGTGAGGAAATTACGTCTCACACTATTTTTTGGAGTCATGTTTCACATTTGCATGCAAGTTTTCTTTTTTCTTTTTTTTTTTTTGTATTTTTAGACGGTTTATTATCATATTTACACTCCATATTTTTAGGTGTTCAATATTTATTATTAGATTTATTAATTATTTTATAATATCTTAATGTAATCTTTTATTCATACTTTACGTAATATAAATGTAATCTAATAGATTTCGATCTGATTCTCATGGATTTATGTGTAGTGATTGAATTTTAAATTGACTCATTATCCTTTTTTTCATTTCCCTATTATTGTAATAAATTTTTTTAATATATACCATAAGTATCTAGAAGTTATTTAATTAGTTTATTTAAGTTTTTAATTAATAATAATAACATTTTACTAACTAATTTAAAAAACGTTAATATGACCGCTAAAAGTTGTACGGTTAACTGCTAATTAAAAAAGGTTAATATGGTTTATTTAGAATTTAGTTGTCCTTGTAATTCTCCAAGCTACCCCCCGGGCCACACAAAAGAATTTAGATGCGTGATCAAAAGTTGTTTGAATTTAATATATTTCGAACTGATTCTCATGGATTTTTAGTGATTGAATTTTAAATTTACTCATTGTCCCTTTTTAATGGAAAATTGTCTCTTTTTTTTTCAATTTCCCTATCATTATAATATATTTTTCTAATATATAACATAAGTATCTGGAAGGTATTTAACTAGTATATTTTAACTTTTTAATTAACAATAATTAATAACAATTTATTAACTAATTAAAAAGTATTAATATAACCAGTTTATTTTAACTTTTTAATAAGAATTAATAATAATTTATTAACTGATTTAAAAATGTTAATATGACTGCTAAAAGTTGTATGGTTGACCGCTAATAAAAAAAATGTTACTATAACTTATTTAGAATTTAGATGTCATTATAGTCTCCCCTCCCCCCCCCCCACCGGGGGCAAATTTAGATGCGTTATCAAAAGATGTTTGACACGTGATTGCCAAAAAAAAAAAGTTGTGTGATATGTGATTGCAATACTAAATATTTTGATATCAGTGACTGCTATTAATTTACGTGTATCGATTTCCCAAATAAATTATGATAATTTGTAAGTAATACATTATCAAAAGTTCTATGACACATGGTTACGATACTGAATATTTTGATACGTAATATCCTTTACGTAATAAATATAAAGTTATACGGCACATGGCTACAATACTGAATATTTTGATACGTTGATTTGATATAAATAATTGCTACCAATTTACGATATTGAATATTTTAATACGTTAATTTGATATGTTGATTTGATGCATCCCACATCCCATTGTAATGTATCATCACCCCTATCATTACTCTTGGTTTTTCGAGTACAAATAAATGTTGCCAATCTTTGTCATTAGTTGCAAATTATATGTGTCAAGGATGCAATTAAATAACATGCCTTAAACTGGAATACAGTAACAGAGCCTGCATTTTTCAG
>CAVNYN010285571.1:0-22499 GCA_963692815.1 Nyctanthes arbor-tristis | reverse complement strand
AATTTGCATCCCCATCCAGAAGCATAGAATTATTAGGGATGTGACACAAAAGATGTACAACAACAATAATAATAATAAAATAAATATGAACTTTGACATCTAATTATATTAATTATTGCATGAAGTAATAATAATGCTATGTAATCAAGATCATAAACCATAGATAATGCCTCAAGCCCAAATCAAATTATACAGGTAAAAGAACTATATTTACCACTAGAACAAATATATGGGATCAGATAATTAATTATTATTTCTGAAAAGTTAACACCTCACTATAAAATGGACCATTATCGAAAACATAACAAAACTCGACATTTCTTGTAATTTTTCTGTCAAATCATTTCATATACGTGATATGGTATGGTAACAAATAATAAAGAAAGAGCAAAGATCTTGGACATAACAGTGCTCATCCTATATACCAAAAAATGTTGATCCTCTGGTTTTCCTGAAGCAAATACTTCAAGTACATCCAGGCTTGACTATATGAAATTCAAATCCAATAAATCCCACACTCATTTGTTACATAACCACGAACGGGCTCGCTACAAACTCTATTCCATCTCATATAATGATGTTGTCCACCAAAATCTAAAGCTGTATTTGTTCATATATATAAATTAAGAGGATGTTTGATTCTCTTTATAAATTTGACTTATAAAGAGAAATTATAAGTTGGTGAAATGAGTGGTGGAGATTTAATTGAAATTTGAAATGTGTGGTGATTGTTGAGTAGTTGTCAAATCAATAGTCAAATCATGGTAAATGCCATCCCTCTCTAATAGTTGACAAGGAAAATAAATTTCTCCACAGTTATGAATTGTTGGGTACTGGATACACTATATTGATGAGTCCAAGTAGTGGCATGGTTCCTTTATATTATACTAGATATCAGACATGGAACTGCTGCAACATCTATATCTCCAACATGGCTTCGGATATTGACTCTAGCCCTAATGACAATATAAGAGATAGAAACCACACATCGTGAAAGGTCATAAGACGCGCCACAGATGAAAGTTACACGTCCAGGTAAATTTTATGCCAACTTAACTTTTGGAGGGTTTAATTATCCCAAATTGTAGTGCATTTCACGGAGGAAGTGAACTGGTCACAACAAGAAGGCTTAATTGAAGTAGACATATCATATGCATATATACTCCATTAAAACGAAATTCCAAATCCTTTAGGCAGCCCTCAAGACCCAAAACAAGCAGATAAGTTTAAATGAAGTATTGATATTTTCCAGAGGGGAAAAGTATAATAGCAAGAACCAAAAGCACAGATTTGCAATCTCAAGAATGCACTATTCAAGACAAGCTTGAAAAAGATAAACCCTTATATCAAGGCAATGAAAAACAGAGAAAACTATTTTAACTCAGTATGATATATATATATATATAATGACAGGAGTAGAAACAGAATCCATTGTGTTCAACTTGAAAATTATATATCAAATATTCATTGAATATCCATTTACAATTGAATACTAACCACACTGCGATAAGCAAGCCTGCCAACTGTCTGGAGCCAACACGTGAGAAGGTAGCCCCTTCGTCCAAGGTTTTCCCTATCAGGTCTATCCACAACTGCCCTGCGGCACTACCCTCAAGACCCATCTGCATTGAATACATGTACATTAATATCATAATATTAAAATTAAATATAAGCTGGTCTTACTATCTTGTTTCTATAGCAAAACAATAATTGTTGAAACCATTTTTAGCCAAATATTTTGAGGGATCCACTAGTATACACTTATCCACCACTCATTTCTATACATTTTTTTCTATTCTAAATAGAAATAGGAAACTGATATGGGATAAATCATTCCAAATTAGACAAGAGAAAAGATGAAAAAAATTTAAAGTGAACCCATATTAACTGCACCACCCAACAGATTCAAAAATTTTCAAGCAATATGGCAAGGACAAGTAACCCGTCAGTTGATCGTTCCAACTATAACAAATATTCAATGGAATCCAGTTTAGAGTTCATCTCCATGACTGGTATAACATGTGGTTGGGCTCCTTTCATGCCCATTTGATCATATCCATACCATATAAAAGTTTGCACGCTTATATATCTTAATAGTTTCTGAACTTATAACATGCCAACAATCTTTAATTGAGCATTTTTCTGACCTAGTGAAAACGTTTAAGAGCTTTGTTCTCTAAAGATTTATGTAAAGGAGGATGGGATGGGAGAATGTGTGGTGGGAATGTAAAGAAAGATTTTCGGGAAGCGTGAATTTTTTCATTATTATTTTTTTCGTGGAAAATATCTGGTTGATATTGATTTGATAAATTTTTTGTTCTTTGTAAAGCTCTAGAGAACAAGCTCTAAGATTTACCACAGAAACAGGGGGGAAAAAGAGAAAATGAAAATATATAAGTGTGAAGGGAACAAAATTAGAAAAAGAATAAGGGGCATTTTACAGTTTCTTTAGCAGCAGACATTGCTAGAAAACCAGCACCCATTTCAACTTCCTGCAACCCAACAACAACAATATCAATGTCTGCAGCTGCAGAACCTAGCCATGACACAAGGGAATCAGGAGATGCTCTTCCTTGTCCAACATTCCATGTTCCAGCCAATATTTTCAAATTCTCCAGCCTTGTATACAAAAACTCCTTTCCAGCCAACTCCGAACGCAATATGTTATCAAGTGGTCCAGGAGATGTAATGCTCCATCCACGTATACCACCATGATTAGCTAAGGTGAAAACATAACCAGCTCCAACAGCCAAATCAATCACAGGACTATTATGAGCCACCCATCCTCCAAGTAATTTACCATTTAGATCCAACACCTGCACATGGCCATTTACATAACCAACCCATATTCGTGACCCAAAAGTACAAAGGCACTGAGCAGCAAACGAAAGGTACTGGAATTCTTGCAAGCGATTGCCATTTCTATCCCACTGCACAAGTAAGCCATTTGAGCATCCAGTCCAAATCATTCCATCAATAGTAGTGACCAATGCTTCGGTTCGCCGATTATCATCTCCAAAAGCTCCTTTTGCTGCAACTCTACGAACCGCATCTGCAGCTCCCAATATGGCATTACGGGAACGCTGAAAGAAGTTAAAGGAGTTCTGTGGCTTCTCCTTCAATCCAGGTGCAAACTTCATTCTCACTTCTTCCTCCATTAGGGAATCTTGCAATGATGACATGTTTTCGGTCTGACCATCAACGTTGAACATTTTGAGTAACTCTCTTGTTCGAGCATCCCTATGAACATAGAAAATTAAATAAATCAATCCTGTAAAAATACTTGAACAATAGAAAGACTGTCCATAACAAATGATTAAAAAAAGTTACTAACAAAGAATAACAGAAGTATAAATAAGAGATCCTATCTGGATTCAGAAAACTCCCATAAGAACTTACCACAATGCAAATGACAGATAGCTTGCAGTCCAGACCTTTTCTCCACAATGATCTGATAACATGTACTTGATGTCTGAAGTAAACAAGTTATTACAGGCACCATTTGGAGCAGCTTGGCTCCTCAGGACAATATATGACCTCTCTACAAGTAAAGCAGCCATATGCCTTTCTCCAGATGTTAGAGAGAGGGAATTTTCAATAGCTTCCCATGGCCAGAGCTTAATTACACCACCCTCAGATCCCGACCATAGATCCCCTACGTCAAAGAAAAAACTTAGAGAACACAAACAAAAACATTGCTCATATAACATCTGTCAAAAGAACATCAGCAGGTCAACATCATATTAAGTCAGTTAAGCATCATCATGTGCATGCAATCTTACTTACAAAATCTCTTTGAGGCTAAATCTCTTCGAGGCTTATGCCTTGAGCCCTCCCTCAGATAAGGCTTTCATCAAACGGCTCAAAGGAATGAAGGCTCATCTTAAATAGCTTCTTTAGTCATACACTTGGGAAAGATGAAGCAACAGCAGAAATTTACCTAATTGTGTTGTTAATCTAAAATCAGAAAGACAACAACTCTATAGTAGTGAAGTATGTTTCATCAATTACGTGGTCTCAAGGTTGTAACAGTTACTTCCTGGGTTGATGAACCTGAAGTCTTGGAACTCTTTCCATTCTGCAAAACTTTTAGCTGAATCCCTCATTTTCCTAATATCTCTACTGATCACGGTCAGAATCACTTGATTTTCAAGCAGTAAAACTTGCATCAAAGTCCAGGCGACAGGAATTTGCCGCTCCTTTGCAATTTAGCACGCATATATGCATGGAATTACCAAAACACAAAATAAAGATAAATTCAGAAAAGAAAAAGAACCTGAATAACCACCAACTTAAGCTTATATATATTTACCTAAAAACTCAATAATATTGTCAAGCTAAAATAAAATTTAGCAAATATATTACTGCATAAGATATTCAAAAACTTGCAGCAAGAATTTGTTGAAAACCTATCTTCTACCTATTTTCTTGTCAAATCAGGGTCAAGATTCAGGAAAACTACATATGCTGTCACGTATTCTTGTAAATAGAACTAAAGAGAATGAAATAAAATTTAACACAGTAGCCAAGGTACCATAAGATGTCATGACCATTGAAAGCACAGGCCCTCGGTGGGGCTGCCATGAAAGTGCCTCTTTGAACCCACTCGGATTACAGGTATCTTTCTGGTTTTCTTTAAAATCCATAATCTTCCAAAACCGAATCCTCCCATCGTTGTGCCCGCTCCAGACAACTCTATTCCCGGAATCACCAACGACAGACAAAGTCGCAGGGCACTGTACAGACTCCCAATACCTCAGCGTCCCTTCCTCGTCCTCCCTTTCCTCTGTCCCACAACCATATGTTTCATTCTTCAAAACCCAAACCCGTATTCCACACTCTGAACCAGCCCATAATCGCGGCCCAGCATCGTCATTCAGACAGACAATGTTCCTCAGGAGACGACCCACTTGGGTTTCTCTCAGCGGTTGGGGCCTAATCTCTAGACTCGGCGGCCGGCCCGGGTGCACAGGCGCCCGTAAAGGCGGCTTAAATACTCCAGTCCCACCACCAGTTCCAACAAACTCCGGTAAGGGCTATTTTTTGTCGTCTCAGGCGACGAATAAGAAAGCTTCCGATCAAGAAACTGAATCATATAATCCAGCCGTTTCTGATCGGAATAGTTCTGGGACGATCTGTTCGCGTCATCCTCATCTTCTGACGAGGACGAGTTGTAAAACCGGTCGAAAACCTTTGGGGTCCTTTGAGAATTCGACGAAGCGTCATTAGCGCTGAATCTCCTACTTTTACTGTGGCTACTAGCTTCTTCTTCATCATCCTCGTCTTCAGAATTCACAGCAAACTTCTCTGAGTAAGAGTGGAAGTTGCGGCTATGGTTAGAATTTGTGGCAAATAATTCATCATCGATTCGACCGTCCATGATGATTTGTAATGTGATAGTTAATTACGGAAATCTACAGGATTTTTGGCGAGACTTTTGGACAGAATTTAGCAGAATTTTAACAGAGAATTGGCCGGAAGGAGAAACGGAGATTTTCGATTTTTTCCATTTTTTGTTGGTTTTTTTTTTGGGGGGGTGGGGGCGGGGGAGGGTTTTGTTTGGATTTCAGCGGAGGCCTCCCAACTTCAACGTTTCCTTTCTGTTAATCACCTACATTCAATTTGTAATTTTGTACCATATGGCGCCATATGGTATATATGGTCCATCGAGTGCTAGATCACACTTATCCTTTCTCCTGTAATCTTTTTGTATCATTCAGAAAGGAAAAAAAATTATTAAGTTGTAATATTTTAAATCTCTAGTTTAAAAAAAAAATTTCTCCTGCAATCTTTTTGTATCATTCAGAAAGGAGAAAAAATTATTAGGTTGTAATATTTTAAATCTCTAGTTTAAAAAAAAAAACTTAATATTAAGGTTTAAAAATATGAGATTTGAAATCGAGGTGAAGACATGAACTTACTACGAATTAAAAATACTTTTTAACCAAAATTTGAGAAAAGTGACATTTGTTTTTCTAAATTTGTTATTAAATTGTGTACTATACATCTAATGCTTTAACACTAGTATATTTTTGAAATGTGAGGTTCAAAATGGAATTAGATGGGGAAAAATGATAATTTAAAAAAAATGTGGAAAAATGATAATTTAAAAAAAAAAATGTTCTAAATGGCTGCTAAGACAGGAAGTCAAGAGTGCAATTTTACAGGTAGGAAAAAAAATTTCGTTCATGAGATCAAGAACTGGAGCATTCATAGGAAATAATGAAAGTTGAAACTAAAATATACAAGTAAATGTGTCAAAATAAATTAAATTTATACCCAACAGGAGTTAACAAAGTGTTTGGCAAAGATCCAGATTATAATCTGCGATGTGGTATATTTGATTGGTTGTTTTGTGTAAAAAGTCAACAATTGCGGCGTGACTTTTAATTTTTGACTTTTTGAAAAAAGAGAAACCAATGAAACGAGGTCGCGTGGCATATTATAATCTAAATTATAATCTAAATATGTAAGTTTGAGAGGCTGGGGTTGAAATTTCTAGAGGATGTTGCGCGCATCACTGGTCCATGGTCTCCAATACACCAAACGCTGAGTTTGTTATTCGATTTTGCATATTGATATGGTCATGTCCATCCTCAATTATTGAGTTCAGTGATACATCCAATTTATTTGTAACTCGTGTCTATAAACAAATACATCTTCTTTTTTGTGATTCTAGATAAATTTGTGCAATTGTGCTTTATATTTGACTAAAATTGATTATACCAATTTGGTTATAACACTTTTCTCCATGTGTTATTCTCGTGAATTTTCAAATCTACGTGGCGTGTATCCAAACACCAATATAGAAGGAGAGGTGGGCCTATAAAAAGATTTTTGTTGACTAAACATGTTTATTATTATATTTAATGTAAATATACTAAACGTATAAATAAAAATTATCTAAGTTTTTAATGATCATTTATAAATTCATTAAGTTAACTGACTTTTCAATAATTGTTGTAGGCAAGATCTAAAGAAAATATATATGTGTGTGCGCGTGTATGTATCCTATATATATATATATATATACTTAAAAAGAGTTTACTCAAAATAAATAAAGATTAATTTTTACAATATTAGTGCACATTACTACCATTTTGCAATCAACTATCTTTAACCCCTTTGAGATAATATATAAATTTAAACATTTAGATATGCACTATAATGATAATAATAATTAAATGAAATGTAACTCATAGCTTAATTGAAAACTTACATTAAAGAGTTGTGATCAAGCATCATCAACATAAATAAAGGAATCTGAATCATTAATTTTATTTATTTAATTCTTAAAACTAAATTAGCTCAGCATATCAAACACAAGTGCATAATTACTCATTTTGACTTCTTTAGTTTAAATATAAATAAAATAAAAATATGATTTCTAATAACAAGAAAAATCATGTGATTCAAACAAATACTGTAATGACTAAATTCTTATATTTCAAGAAAGAAGTCCCAAATTTAAACCACACATACTCCTCCTATATTTCCCCTCGCCTCCCCTCCCATATTTGATCAACAAACTTTCTTGTCAAACATGTTTTCGACCAATCTCCACTTTCATGTGAAGGCTATAATATGGAATGGATGCAAGTACCTAATAAGTTAAATTTAAATTTTATCATGTCAATATATTCAAGTTTAATCAATTCAAAATCGTGTAAGCTTAACAATTTAACATTATCACTAATTAATGAAGAAGACGACCCAAGCACACAACCGTTGACCAATTCAAAAATAGTCTAGTTACTTCTCACAGATTTGTTTATTCAAATAATTATTCTCACAATCGTCTTGCGAATCATTCCCATTTGACAAGTGTATTATTCTTAAATTGGATGTATATATTGTTTCATATTCTAGAGCTCGTTCAAATTTGCATCCCCATCCAGAAGCATAGAATTATTAGGGATGTGACACAAAAGATGTACAACAACAATAATAATAATAAAATAAATATGAACTTTGACATCTAATTATATTAATTATTGCATGAAGTAATAATAATGCTATGTAATCAAGATCATAAACCATAGATAATGCCTCAAGCCCAAATCAAATTATACAGGTAAAAGAACTATATTTACCACTAGAACAAATATATGGGATCAGATAATTAATTATTATTTCTGAAAAGTTAACACCTCACTATAAAATGGACCATTATCGAAAACATAACAAAACTCGACATTTCTTGTAATTTTTCTGTCAAATCATTTCATATACGTGATATGGTATGGTAACAAATAATAAAGAAAGAGCAAAGATCTTGGACATAACAGTGCTCATCCTATATACCAAAAAATGTTGATCCTCTGGTTTTCCTGAAGCAAATACTTCAAGTACATCCAGGCTTGACTATATGAAATTCAAATCCAATAAATCCCACACTCATTTGTTACATAACCACGAACGGGCTCGCTACAAACTCTATTCCATCTCATATAATGATGTTGTCCACCAAAATCTAAAGCTGTATTTGTTCATATATATAAATATAAGTTGGTGAAATGAGTGGTGGAGATTTAATTGAAATTTGAAATGTGTGGTGATTGTTGAGTAGTTGTCAAATCAATAGTCAAATCATGGTAGGTGAAATTATAAGTTGAAATTATAAAGAGGATCAAACAAGCACTAAACCTTTGGGAAACAGACAAAGAACAGTGGAGAAGCTAGAATCATACACGAATAAAGATAAGTTTGTCCTGCTGCTTCCTGAAAATGCATCCCCAATTGCTCTGCACCAAAGATGAGCTCTGAATTACTGCTAAAAGTGGATCATCCTACTTTCAAAGTTTCCCTAAGCGACCAACAACGTGTTCAACTGCCTACTAAAAAGATCTGCAAGTGCTCCACGTACATCCATCTGGAATATACAACAAACAACTTTGAGAATCCAAGAAAAAAGTTGATGTGAAACATGATTCTTTGCTTGACAGGAATCAAAAGAAATATTATTATCCAGACACAGTAGATTATAATAATCATATTATATAGCCATTCTAGGAGCAAAGTTTTACCTGGTCACAGCAGACAAGTTTTGTAATAAATGGATAGAAATCTCTGAGGTGATTCCGAAATATTTGGGAGTTCATATCACACATGCCTTTAAGCACCTGCAGAGTGTGAAATATGCTTATACGTCGTAGCTAAAATGAAATACAACCCAAAAAACACAAGTTCTGTCCTTTTGAGCTTTTCAGTGTAAAAATTTGAAAATGCTAAAAACAAGGAAAATAAATCCTTCTTTTCTTTTTTTCCTTAATATTTACTCTTGAAAGACAAGACTAAAAATGAATTCAAAAATGAAAACTGGAATATAAAGAGAACAAGCCCTAAAACTTTTCCCTTTTTAATTAAGGAGCAATAATGCAAGGTCTACAATGAGCAAAACCAACCACCAAACAGTAATCCACATAAGTATAATCTGAAAGAGGAATCTGCAATATCAATTTCCTCTTTCAGATTCCTTTCTGCTTATCTAGAATCATGCCGGTAATTTTCTTGCCTTGTCCATATTACCATCCATTTTAATACATTTTCATGCATGGTCCCGTAATAATCAGGATGAGAAGAGGACGACAACTATATATTATTAGTTACGAGACCCACTTATCGGTTCCGAGAAGTTGAAATCAATCACTAATTGCTAGCCTATTGAAGCATTGAGCTGATTAGCCCTCAACTAGCTCTTTAGATTTAAGTTTTTTTTGCCAGAATAGAGGAGCATGAAGATACTTGAGTAAAAGGTATCCTTGCAAGCAATAGTAAAGTATAGCAACAATGACAAACTTAAGGTGTAAAGCAAAACGGGAAAGATGCATTATTTCATACCTTAACAATGATTGGAGATCTTAGCTCCAAAACTCGATGAACATCCATGTTAGTTGTATCCTCCATGCTAGATTGAAAATCAGATGCCTCTCTCAGAACCTGTTCACAAAAAGACACAAGCTTTTCTTCAGCTACTCCTTGAACCTTCTCTTCTTTGAGATTTTCCTCATTTTTATTAACAGCCTCTGTTGACTTCTGTAAGATATCCAGATAGATAGACGTTCCAGCCAACTCCTGGCGAAGAAGATTAAGTGGTGGTCTGTCCAGGGAAAAAATTCATTCCATGAGAAAGAAGCACGTGGCTTGTAAGTAAGAAACTCAATATCAAACGAATGGTTATAACTCATGAATGGGCCAGCCAACCTTTCAGCAGGAATTTGCTGCACCCGCAATCTGAGGTTAGTATATGAGTTGTATGATGAGGCAAACTCTAAAACAGAGAACAAAATCTCCATTATGGTGATCTTCTGTGATGCATTCAGCTTTTTCCAGTATTTCTTCTGCAAGTCAGAAACGTATAGACTAAGATCGTTATCTAGAGTTCCATCAACACAGCGTAATTACAAGATTCACTTATAATGAACTCTTAACACAAATAGTACAGAAAACTTCCTCACTCCAGTTCAGTTTTGGTATATTTTCTTCATCATTGATATTTATTTCCATTTCGCTATTTATACTGGGAATGACGATGTTAAAAATGGGCAAGAGATAAACACGTGACAATTTTGAGCAGAAATGAGATACGAGCAACAACCATACATGTACCAACTACTAGAACAAATTCTCATGCAAGCAATCGATATAAAAATTATATCACAGAAGAAACTAATCTATACCTGAATGCTATCAATGGCACCCAAAAGTAATAGCTGCGTAATGCATTTGCTCCTGATGGTTCCCAGCACCGGATTTTCCTCCTCATCTTTGGCTTCAGGTTCCGTAGAATCAGGTAACTAGAGGAGGAGACAAACATCAAATCCAGTTTTTATAAGCACAATAATGGAGAAAGGCATTAGTAAGAAAAGATTACAGTCTAATGAAGCATTCCAAAGATTAGTATATTGGGGCAAATATGATAAATTGTTGCTTGAATAAATGATTTCCAGAATGAAGAATAGAAACCACTGTTCTTAAATGCAAGAGATCAAGGAAAGCAAGCAATCAGGCTTTTTCTAAGCTGATACATGCTTCCCACACAGAACATCTTTTCTTTGACCTACTTTAAGGATTTCATCAACAAATAACCTCCACTATTTACTAGGACGTAGCAGTCTTATCCGTTTCAAGTTACTATGCTTAGATAAGGTTGTATTTAGTTACTAGAAATATTAGGATTCTTTTACAATCTTCCGACTGCAATCTTCAATTGTTTAAAGTAGTTGGAGGTGAATAACTCAAGAGGCACTTGATCCATCCCAGGATTTCGTCTCAGAGCTTCTTCTTGGGAGCTTTATGTAAAGCAATAAATTTATCACATCAATACCACATATTATCCACATAAAAAAAATTTTCACACTCCCCAATAATCTTTCTTTACATTCCCACCACATATAGTCCTATAAATCTAACACCCCTTTACATAAAGCTCCCGAGAACAAGCTCTCATTAGCCTTAGGCTTAACTCTAACTGTCACATTATACCTTCAGATTACATTTTTAGCAGAATGGTTCTTAAGATTTCTCAGTTCATCCACAAACTCCAACTTTGAACTTTTGGTACCATTTCTGTGTGAGGGGGAAAAAAGAAAAGAAAAGAAAAGAAAAGAAAAGAAAAGAAAACTGATTCCTTTAAGCAAGACAATAACCAGCTCAACAATTCCAAATAATTAAACAAGCTAAGAAACGCCCTTTGGCTCAGTACACGAGATGTCTAGTAAATCAGAGTTGCAGGCCATCCCTTCTCCAAAAAGGATAAGTACGACAGCTAACTTCTTTCTGCTCATGCACATATATGATTCAACATCTATTCAGTGTGCACTTTCCTTTTTCTTAATCTACAGTTTACATGTATCAACTACTACTTTCTTCTCGGCTTCCATAGACACCTCTTCTCTAAAGCAAAAACAGAATGGCATCTTAAATGTGAAGCAATAGGAGTTTGGAATCTTCCTTCCAAGTTTAACTTGAGCAAAGCCCATAATTGTGTATAATAACCAATCCAAAAAAAAAAAAAAAAAAGAAAGAAAATCTTCACAATAATGAGGATATTGTTACCACAAACAATTAGAACAAAATAATGTACCAAACACATGTTATAACACATAAAAAGTGCTAACCTTAGATGGAGAACGGGGTGACAGAACATCAGATGTACGATTCTTTGGTCTTGAGGTAAAACTCCTCGTGAAAATGTTTTCCATCATATTTTCCATAAATTTTTGACCAATCGTCTGGCTGCGCTGTAGGTCTCCACCACCAGTGGGTTTTGTAGCTCTTCCAGAAGGCGATGGCGTGCCTACAAAAAGACATTTTTATACTCTATCTCATTTACTTGTTTGTTTCTTTTTTCAATTTCAACTCTTGATAGAATTTACTTTTAAGTGCATGCTCGATAGATGATACCACGTAGGACTGGATGCTATGATGCAC
Organism: Nyctanthes arbor-tristis; assembly: GCA_963692815.1. NCBI lineage: Eukaryota > Viridiplantae > Streptophyta > Magnoliopsida > Lamiales > Oleaceae > Nyctanthes > Nyctanthes arbor-tristis. Next base: position 10,067 of record CAVNYN010285571.1, on the reverse strand, counting down.
AATATTTTAGCTTAATTTTCTTTCTTCATACTGCCTTTTATTTTCCAGTCCTCCATAACTACCAAATAAGTCATAATATGATAGCCCAAAAAGTAGTGCTAACCTTCTGATCCCTCGATATCTGCTCGTCCAATTCCTTGATTGTGATCTGGTTCATTTCCATCAATATTCGCATTTTGGGACGTTGTTCCCACTGCATCCCCATTTTGATACACATTATTTTGATCAACATTTGACATATTATTGCCACCAGAAGCAGCAGCTGTATCGCTTGTAAATACTTTATGGTTCTTTGAATTGTCAAAACCCAAATCATTGAGCAGCTCAAGGGGCTGCGTTGTGTATGAAGCATCTCTGGTCAAAATGAACCCAAGTCAATGCTCTTAAAACATATAATAAAATGAATTATCACGGCATATGCTCATAAAAGTTTAACTCCCAAAAGAAAAGATAGGAACATGCACCTTATGCTATTTAACAAAGTATCCCAGTCATTATCGCTAAACTGATGCCCACCAACTTCAATAAGATGCACCAGTGCAGCCAGAGATATGGAGACAACTGATTGATCTGTTTTTTTTGCACAGTCTAACAGCAAACTGAGCAGTGGAGGCAGCATAAAGCAGACATCCTATAAATAATAAATGATAACTCATCAGAAGTGTGATTTTCAGTGTTTTCAAATTATAATCCTATCTACCATGATTTAACACCTGCTTAATCAAAATCACACATTTCAAAGACCAATTGAATTCCCACCACTTGTTCTACCTCATTATAATTTCCCCATTCTAATTCAAAAACTAGAATTAGAATCAAGCACCCACTAAGTTAACAGTAGCGATAGCAGAACATTTCAACAAAATAAAATGGATGATTGTTAGAGGTTTATGCAAGTAGCATACTCCATTTAGGAATAGAAAGTTCCGGATATCCATTTAGATTAGGGCTAAACAAGGAAAACAAATAATCAATTGAGTCAACAATTACTCATGCAAAGGGGCAAAAACCAATTAATATAATTAAAGGAATTCAACGAATAAGAAACCTTTACTAAAGAAAATTTAAAATGGAAATACTTTAGCTTTAGTTTGATCTATTATCAGAATTCTTGATCAATGGAGGAACAAGTTAGGTGTTTAAGCTTACTATGACCAAAGTATCAATAGGATGGGGAGTTCTTCAAGGGCGAGTTAAGTGACAAAATAATGTGTTATTTACATGAGCACATTATAGTTCACTGGAACAAAATAACACAGTAGGAGACCGGGCCAACAGTAAGTAAATTACTATAGAATCAGAAGATTTAAAACTTAGAAGCCCAACAAATTCATATTGAACTCAACGGCACAGGTAGGAGAGAATGGGTGTACTAGTAGGAAAGAAGACAGAAACACTAATGATTAAGATCATCCACTTACAATACCTTGTAGAAAGTATTGAAAAGATTGCATAACAACTGAAGAGAATGAACGCTACTTTCCCGGAGCCCCTCATCACCAGAAGAAATAATACTATCTTTTCCAGCATATCTAACGTGATCGAATATCGGAAACAAGACACGCAGGAAAATATTCTCCCAAAATGAAGAGGAGAATTTGCTACCTCTCTCATTTAGCAAATCAAACAAAACCTCAAGTGCACAGTTTCTAACTTCCGCTCTCGGATCAGAAGTCAGGTCAGAAAGACCAGCCAGCATTGGGAACCAATAGTGCTCAGTAACATCACAAGTTTCATCTGCATGCGTATCATCAATTGGTTTCAGAGCCCCGCCAGGTATAAGGCCCTGGAAGTGAAAGAATTAACAAAAGAGTCATTGGCTGCATGATAGAGACCTTTCAAAGAAAAGGAATTGCCAGATCAATTACGTCATTTTCCAACATGAAGTCAAGACGTAAGAAGTGAAGAAAGTAAAGTAATTCACTGTTAAGTAATTCACTGTTCTATAAACCTTTGAAAACTAATGGAACAAAACAGTACATGGTGACCCCTATGTGCTATAGGCTATATATATCAGCCCGGGAAAAATTTCTGTTGTGTATTGTTTTAGTGGGACTCCATGTCCTACAAGCTGCATGTGCCAGCCAAAGAAATTTTCTGTGTATTGTTTTCCTATATCCTCGGTATTCCTGTGGTTCTTTTTTCTTTTCTTTCTTTCTTTCCATTTTCATTTTGTATTCTCGTCCACTAATAGCATTAGCGACTGCATAGAATTGTTTCTTAATTATAAAGATCCAACTAGTTTTAAACATTTCCTCTGAAGGATGCAATAAATATAAGGTTCTTGTACTATGACACACAAAGCTACTGGTTTGAGTGAGGTTAATAACCAACTGAACAGGCCAACATACCTCCCTATTTATGCTGAAGAGATGTAAAGAGGGTCTAGCAACGGAATTTGTGAAAGAGAACTCTCAGTAAATATACCCACTAAAACCACGTTCACAGATTTTTAGGAATAAGATCTCTGTCAAAATCCACTTTATAGAGGGCGCATCATAATTCTTTAGTCGTTTTTTGGGAATAATGAACATCACAATGCCAGAATACAAGGTTGTTGCAAAAATTGGCCCTTCTCTTTTTGTGGTCTTTGACATTCATCCCACGATACTATTTTTCTCATGTGTTGATAAAATATTAGGTAAGTGAGGTACAAGGCAATAATAAATTAATAACTAATACATTTTCTCAATAAGCAATACTTTTGCAATCTGTAAAAGAAAACAGAGAACACGAAATGAACCACAGAAGTTAGAAGCTACTAAGATAAGGAACCAAGACCAGTTATAAAAATGAAGGCTCAAAACAAACCTCTGCAAGACGATCCTCACATATGCGGAGGAGTGCAATAGCCTTCAAACTTATCCGGTGAGAACTCTTATTATTGGCAAATCCTATCAGGCAGTTGACACAATCCATGAAGCAGTCTCCAACAACCTGATCGAAGTGTTCCAAGATAACTGCAGCACTCTACCATGTAAGTCATAATTTAAACAATCTTCTAGAAGTACACAAAACACACTTTACAACAAACAGAAAATGTCGATACTGACCCTGTTCTACATTCTCAAATGCACTTTCAACAATTGGTTCCAAGTCATCATCCGCAGCTGCAGTGAAAATCATGAACACACTTCGCCAGCCAGACTTTATGCTTCCAACTTTGGATTTTATCATCTGTTATTCTTAATAGAATATATTAGCATCCAAAAACACATATATAACCAAAAAAAAAGTATGATTTATCATATAGTAACATTTGCATACTTGAACAATGCAATCAACTATAAGCCTCCGAATAGATTCACTTCGACTGCTTCTCATGAGAACAACAAATGGTTTTAAAATATCATTCTGGAAAGTGAAGTTTGTAAGTTCAGCACGCTCCAAATATTTCATACCAAGCTGTCTTAGAGAATCAATGGCATACATAGCAACTTTTTCATCACGGTGACTCCCTGCAGATATAAAATGATTTGCCAGGACTGACCATATTCGGGCCCAAACCTGAAAATAGGCTTTACTCTCTATTAGCATCAAATTTGCATATAATCGAATAAATTTGTCACAGTTTCACACAAAAAGACACATCCATCATCATAGTCATCAGTTACTTTTAGTTAAGTACAATATTTCCATCAGGCCAACAGTTAGTCGATATAAAAGTTAAGAAGGAACTCTAGCATACTCAGCCAATGCCTTGTTAACAAACACTGAAGAATACTTGAAACAACTTTTTTCTGCAATTCATTACAAGTCAGAAGTGATTTGCACTTATTGTTCCACAAGAGAAAAGTCAATTTAGAATTTTCCATTTTGCACACAGAAACCATCAGTGTGGCGGCCTGGCCGGAAAACCTAGGCAAAGCAAACTGGAAAAAACTATAGAAAGGGTTATATCATATGAAAAGCTTATTATTACCATGTCAACAGTGTAATGTTGCAGAAAGAATCAACAATAAAATGTGAAATGTTAACATATATTTCCTAAATGGATCAGCAAGTAATCTTAAAAACCAGTTTATACCAGAGCTATGACCAAACAACTGAAAGCAATATCCAAAATTTAAAGAGACATAATTTGTAAAAAGTTGCCCGGGCCAAAACCAATATGTTAACCGTGTGGTCAAATCACCCAACAGAATTCCATTAAAAATAAACTAGAGTCAGGAAACTTTACCATGCGTATACGAGCCATATTGTAATAGCTTATCTCAACAAGCTTCTGTAAGCTGTAAACACGAGCTGGATTCTGTTTTAATTCCTCAGCTGAGACACCACATAAAGCGTTGAAGAACTCCACCACAGATTCACTGGGCAATTTGACGCTATTCATAAAGACCTGTTCAGCTGGCTTTCCAGCCAACTCCCGCAGATATTGTACAACAGCATCTCTAGAAATTTGATTTGATCCTTGCATGACAGTTGCAGAAACTGCAGGTGATGATGTTATATATTCAAGACGAGAAATGCATTCCAGGACTGCATTCCACGTGTCTTGAAGAGCATCGGGGTCAGAGTCACATAAAGACAAAAGCGTTCGCAGTGCTTCTACATTCTTACTACGCATATCCCTTGGTGCATGTAAGAAATTAAATCTGCCATGCATTTTCACAAGAATATTATTAATGCAGACAAAGTCCATAGGGGTGATAAAATTTAAATAAAATAATAAGTTAATAATGAATGATTCATTCGGCAACCAATTATATCCCTAAATAATTGCTGAATTAGCAGTGAATTTGCATTGTCATCCTATTTTCATCCTAAAATCACAAACAAATTGTGAAAAAGACAGATTCAGGAAAAATCAAAGAGGTACCATAAGGAAAGAGTAATTAGCAAACGAGCAAGGGAAGAATATATAACGAAGTGACTTTTACCTTATCAGAGATGTTAAAAATGCATAGCGCATTGTATCCATTCCAAGAATGTGAGTTATGTATATACCGGCTTTGAAACCTTCCATACACAGAATAACCCTCGGTTTGTTATCTCCTTCCTCCATAGTAACAGCAAAAGTGGCAAGCAATGGCCACCCAACAGCTTCAACCATGGGGCGGATAAGTTCAATACGGTGAGAAGTGTAAAAAACTCCTCTTTTTCCTCCTTGGCTCCGGAAAATAGCCTGCGTCTGCTTGATGATTGCTTCACTCTCAGTCCTTGAATCAGTTAAGGATTTCCTTTTGGGCAGAGCTAAATTCAGAATACTAACAAGGCGACTCCTCTCCTCTACTTCCGGCTTATGCTTACTGTTCATCAAAATCCCAGCAGGATCATCTTTCATTTTTATCTCCTCTTTGATAATAGAATCATAGATCTCTTCAAGGAGTTCCTGAGAAGCACATTCTTCAGCATCATTCACAGCATTGATGCGTATGAATTCACTTCTGGACATTTTTGGCCACACCATTGGATTATGAGCATCAGTATTCAGCATTATAACTGCATATGCCAGAACATAAGCTGTATCTGCATTCTTGAAAAGACCAGGATTGTCTGCACAGTAACTGCCAAAAATAAAACATTACTTCAAGTCGTGAACAGTTAATACCAACATAAATCGTGTAATGTTGAAATGCAGGACAGCCTTGTTCCATGGGTAATATTCTTTTCTACAGTAGCATTCAAGTAAAAATAAATTTGAAGTTGAAAGAATATTTTTCTACGGTGAGAAAGTGGAAGAACAAGAGGAACCAAGTTCATTATGCAATTGTTAAACTTTACGATAAAATCTTTGTTATTGTATTAACAGAATATAGGAAAATGAAGAGTACTTGCTATACATGCACGTCCATTTATGACATTCCTAGCTATAGGAGTTTAACAACAGAGAAAACTGAGAAAACAGGGAAAGGTTTTTAACAACTGACAAGTCATATGGAACTCTTGCTTTCTAAAGTATGAGAGGAACAGAAGGGGTTTCAACAAATTATTCCTTCAGAGGAGGTTTATTATGATTATCATATCACTCCAGCCGGAGGAAGCTTAACTCTTTAAAACAAATTGGAGGTGAACTTTTTAAGATTGTTATTTCATCAAGTTGGCAGACAGGTAGGGAGCCTCATAAACTCATAGTAGTTCAGATCAGCCAATGGGAGGCCATCTTCTCTTCCTCACAGAAGAATACAATTTTTTCAGGGTTACAAGTATCTAAACCTTCAGAAACTCTATTTGTCAGCACATCGTCTTGAATAGTTTTATAAATGGTTTTATTCCCTTTAAAGTACCTACCGCTCTGCGAACTTCTCCATTATACGATCGATTTTCTGAGCTTCCCCTGGAAGTCGGAATCCTTTAAGGAACTCACGGATTGCAGCATCAAACTTCATCCCAGAAAAGTTCATGGAATCTACATAAGCATGCATGACCGAAAGGGGGAACTCCTCGTGCTGACCCAAGTAATCACCAATCATTGCCTAGAAAGCTAAATCAATTAGTCATAACTCTTGACGAAAGAAATGTATGAAGCAAAACCAAAACAAAGTCTACCTTGTTCAAATTAGGAGTATTTTTCAGAAACTGAGCAATTGCAGCTGGCGTATTTTCCACCAATCCACCGGACAATAGATATTCTATGCCTTTACCTGGTTTCCGGTTGAACTATCACATCATTGAATAATAAAGTTATAACGCTCTTTCAGAAACATCAAGCTGAGTAATTGAGATGTAAAACAGACAGAAACTACGGTATTCAAGAAAGCAGCACGTGACAACAATGGAGCAAACAAAGCCACATACCTCAGAGACAACAGCTTCAATGGTAGATTTATGAGCTTTCAACTTCTCAAAGTTACTTGAGGAATCTTCCCCGATTATTGATTCATTGAGTTCTCCGGTTGACAGTTCTTGAAAGGACTGTTCACCTTTGTTCCGCTTTTGTGATTCTCTCTGAAACTTCTCCCAATCAACTAGTGACTTCAGCACATTTACGAGGCACTGAATGTCAAGAAAACGGGAGTCAACAAATCATTTGAACCAATGTGTGGCCGGAAAGAAGATGAACAATGGTAAGAGCACAATTGCTCAATGAACAGTTCAAAGGAAGATAGGATATACCTGAAGCGATGATCCTTTAATTGATCCCAGCTGAGCAGCAGTAACAGATTTTGGATCCACACTTTGAGTACCCTGAGCAAATTTTGAGAGCGCGGTAACCTAAACAATAGGAAAGAAGATGAAGACGACTTGTAGGACATACAAAAGAGAACCCAGTGGAAAGAAATTTTATTCAGAAAGAATCACACCATGCGCTCAAATAAGTTGGGAGCTTCAAGATCACAGTCGTAGTTAACAAACAAATCCACAAGCATCTGAGGATCCTTGCAGACCTTCTCTAGCATCCTGAAAATTTTAGATTAGATGATGTCAAAGGACACAAAACATAGCAAATGACAAGAACTAACCAAAAAGAAGAAATTTTACGTTGGGAATTACTATCAGTAAACTTTAACCGTAGCTTTTCTGACTGTTAATTAATCATGTTAAATTTTCAAATTAAAGTTCGATCAGCTTACTAGACACAAGAAGATCCAGCTAATTATAGAACTGTTGAACCACTTGATCTAAAACTTAAGAAGTTAAACAGTGCAACATGTGCATCATTTTAGATATTTTCTTCACAATATGCCCCTCAATTGCACGCTAGTTTCATTTTTCCGTTTAAAGCTTAACACGTCGACTTCCTTTATAATAGCTGGTAGTGATACTTGAAACCATGGCTGGTACTTTTTTTCCTTATGACACTATGTTCAACCAGCATATAAAGTTAGACAAGGACACATGTACCATTTCATATAAATCTTCCACATGCCCCTCTCGTATATACGGGGATTACTTTCCCTTCAAAACCAAGAACTATAATACCATAAAAATCAATGAGAGACTGTGGCTCTAGGATAACGCTGCATTAACAATTCACACAGCCTAAAATCGGGTAGGTAAGTATGATATCCTATATTAATTCTGAGGCTAGTTTTTTCTAACAGCTAATTGATTACAAAACTGATTAGTCAGACTAGACAGATAAAACTTATACTAACAGTACATGAGCCAGTTACACTCTTCTGTCTCTTTAAAGGGGATATCACCCGATATAGGATTCAAAACCTGAAAATCTAAAACAGTCGCATTAGAATGTGAAATTATTTTAGGAGACATCATACCGTAGAACACTTGTTTTTTGGCTAAGATCCGATCCATCTAAAGATCGTAGTACAATCAAAGGAAAGAATACTCCAATTTCCCCCTGAAACAGATAATCATGCATTTACATCCTGTAGAAGAAAGCATAACTGTTCTGATCCTTACAATGAAGTGATTAGACAAATTTCTCATACTTTAATACTTTCTCTAAACCGCAACAAAAGCACGGTGAAAATTCCTGTTGCATACTGCAAACACAAGAAATAAAATTACTGGCAACATAATTCCAGCAAATATTTACAACATTAAAAATTAAAAAAAAAAATCCAATCAAACCTGAAAGATGCTGGGTGATTGAGAAACAGATGCTCTCAATAATGCATATGAGAGGTAAGCTTTCGTCGAGTCAACAAACTGGAAGTTCTTTGTGAATGAGTGACTAACACTTTCTAGTAAACCCTGTAAAAATGAAACGGTGTAAAATGCATGATGAGTCTCCAGCAGCATAACATATATCCACACAATAAGAACTAATATTACATCTTAGTTCATCGTTTTCGAAACATCCATAGTAGTTCACTTTTTCACTGTGTGAAATATGCATGATCATTGTATTGATACGACAGAAATTTCTCAAAATCAGTTTTTTCCTAGAATCGTTTTCAACTGCACATTCCTTAAAAGGACATTGTTTTTCACACTCCTCATAACTTATCCTTAAATTGACATTCATAGAAGGCCTAATACAATTTGCACAAAGAAACTGAACACCATTCAGAATCCTAGTAACAAAAAGGATAATATCGCGTAAAACGAAGACAATGATGTCATCTAAATCCATAATTCAGTCCTGAAACCAAACAATACTTCATCTTGTATGAAATTGACTCTTAAGAGACTCAATTTTTTCCAACTTCCATTCTCAGCCAGACGTTCGTTAAAGATTATTTTTCACGTTTCCCCATAATACTTTTTAACCGCACATTCTCCAAAACATTCACCTTTCACACCCTTATTGTTCACTTCATATATCAGAAGCACAGGATTAAAAGCTGACTTGATTTTTCAAGTATTAAATATATATATATGTATGTATATACATGATTGTAATGTGTGAACAGATACCACATCGACAAAAAGAATAATGGCAAACTCTTCAATATAATAGCCAAATTGGTAAAAGGAACTAACTCATCTGCCTGCAGATAAATTTGATGGAGCGATACTGGACTTCAAATGGAAATAGAAGGGACAGTAGGTAGGGAGAAAAAGAAGAAACTTTGTCTCGAGTCCTGACAGGTAAAAAGTAGGTATAGGTCCCGAAACTGACCTGCTTACACTGCACTCTTTCTTCCAACAATACTGAAAGTGGGGCTTCCCTATATGGTCAAGCCAAGCAAAAAGGGAGTTTCCTGTTTGTATCCTCTAGTCTCAAGAGTTTCGAGAATCTTCGATAGGAGAAAGAAAAAGAATTTTCCAGTACCGGAATAAGCAGCAGTTGTTTCGACAGCTTGGATTGGAATCTCGCATTCTCAACGCTAACCCCCCTCCATTCTCATCTCGACATGAATAGTCCTTTGAATCGAGCAGGCAAGGCTAAAACAAATATTTGTTGAATAGGGCTAAACGCTTGTCAGTTCTCATAGCGAGGCCTTGCTTATTGGATTGAAGCCAACACAAGATAAGCGATTGCCTGACCTTTATTTTCAGAGTCCCTCAAGCCCCCTATCGATAAAATAAAAAGGCCTGAACCAGAAACTGGGGAGGTGAGAGGAAAAGGTGATCAAAATGTTCCATCAATAAAGTGAGGGCTTTCCGGACCTTCCCCCCCCCTACTCCCCCTTTTGAAATAAATAAAAACTAAGCCCCGCTCCCTAAGGGGGCCCCTCTCTGATAAGGAAGGATAAGAGCAATCAGCCGAA
>CAVNYN010285570.1:0-33123 GCA_963692815.1 Nyctanthes arbor-tristis | reverse complement strand
GATAAGCTCGACTAGTATGTTAGTCAATATTACTGTGGAAAACATGAAGTTGACATCTCTCACTAATATGAAATCTTTATTCCAGTTGGGAGAAGAACAAACTTTAACACAAAAGTACACATTCTTTGTTTAGCTAAAACCACCACTCAAATAGAAATACATAAAACGAGAAACTAGAAATGCTTTCAATATCTTTGATGACGAAACTCTAAAGGGATCATATGAAATTATTTAGGCGCAAACGTGAGGATTGGCAGCAAGATAATCTCCGGTCTCCTTGTAGATTGTCAAAGCTTGATCAATGGCTGTTTTGACATCCTCATCTTTGAGTTCCACATCACCCTTAGTATGATAATCACTAGTGACCTTAATAACACATCCCCCATCCTTTGTGTCCTCGAATTTCAACTGGTAGCATATCTTTTCTAACTTGTCTCCTAAAGCCTCTCCCTCGATCACAGTGAACTTGCCCACGTAGTTTTCACTGTCGAGAAAGTCGATTTTGGTCTTCATGTACTTGAAGCTTTCCCCTGTCAAATAACACATGCTCAATATGATATTGAAAAACTATATAATACGTTTAGCACACAAATTAGATATTACTAGACATGATATGTAAACTTACCATCTGCAAAGTTTGTCTTTTTGACACTTCCGACTCCGCCATCTCCTTCAACTGTCTCAATGCTTTTAATATAGGGGGCAACTTTTGGGATGACGTCGTAATTTTCAGTGATCAAAGCCTTGAACAACCTCTTGGGAGAAGCATGAGCTTTAACGTCGTAGACAAAGTTGTGGATACCCATGTTAGCCTTGAATTGTATAACCTAAAAACACTTGAGAGAAAAAACTAATTTCAAATTATAAGATGCAAGCTTTGGAGCTGTGTGAAAGATAGAAGATGAAGAGGGTATTTATAGGTATTGTCTTGTGGGTAACACTAACATCCTTGAAATATTTGTATAGTCCAACTTAGAATCAAATTTAACACGCCACCGCAGACAATTTTTTTTCCTTTTCCTATTTGTTGTCATTTAATTTTTACCAACTTTGATATATAGCTTACGCAGTGATTATTGGGAGACATGAACAAGTGATACTTTTGAGACACAATTCTATTGGTGATGATTTTATTATTATTATTATTATTAGGGTAATTTTCACTATAGGTTCCTAACCTTTTAATTTTATATCAATTTTATCTTCATTCTTTTTTTAGGTCTATTAAGTCCTCAATCTTTTATTAATTATCGCATTATGTCTCCAACGTCACTTTTCATCCATAACCTTTCAATTTTCACTAGTAAGCCCTATCAAAATAACTATTATGCCCTTAATTCCTTTTTTCCACTATATATCCCACAACCTTTCAATTTTTATGCAATTTTATCTCCATTATTTTTTGGGCATATAGAACCTCTAACTTTTCATTTGTTGTCGTGTTATTTCCCTAATAACACCTTTCGTCCTCACCTTTTCAATTATTAATTTTAGTTCCTAATAAATTTACCATTATACCTTTAATTATTTGAATAAAAAATAAAGAATAATATAAAATAAGAACTCTACAATGTTAGCCCGCAGTGATCTATAAAAAAATCAATCTGCACCAAAGTTGATGGATACTTAATTCGCGTAAAAAAAAGTTTCTAATCCAAGAGTTGGTATAACAGATTGGATCGAGTTTTTAATTCATCACATATCACATAGAGGATATGGATCAGCGTGGATAAAAAAATTATTTTCTATTTACAAAAATGAAATCGAACCTCAATGTGTTAATTCTAACTTTTTATGGATCCACAATTGGCGTATCATATCGGATTGAGACGGATAACAAATCGAGAGCAAATTAGGTTGAAAATCACAAAAAGAGATAAGAAATAAAATTAGAGTAAATTATTATGGCTATGCATATTTTTTGTAAATCAAAAATCAATTTTTTAGGCCGGATCTACTAATTCGTATCAGCCGTGTGATTTGTAGTAAATCAAAAAACAGATTTAATTCGTCAAGTTGATACTTAGATCAACAACTTTCTTCGACGCGAATTTGATTTATATCAAGACCGTTATAGATCACTTTTTTTGTTATCATTATTTTTTACCGTTGTCATTGGGTTATGTAAGAGTGAGTTAAAGAGGGTGGACTTCTTATTTTATATTATTTTTTTATTTTTATTTAAATAATTAATGATATTAACAGTAAAATTTAAAATGTTAGGTATGAAAAGTGTTAACGAGGATCTAATATGATAAAAAATGAAAATGTTGGAGTTCCCATACATCCAGAAAAATGAATACAAAATTCTATACAAATTAAACAGATGGGGACCTATTGTGAAAATTGAAAAGTTGGAGACGAAAAGTAACGTTGGGGGACATAATAAGATAATTAATGAAATGTTAGAGACTTAGTAAGCTCAAAAAAAGAATGAAGACTAAATTGATATAAAGTTAAAAGGTTGAAGACCTAGAGTAAAAATTACCCATATTATTATCATTATGGGTTGTAAAAATTCATGGCTCGAGTTATATTTTATTGATAAAAGAATTTTATTGGTGATAATTACCTAGATAACGTGGCATAATTTTTATTGATATATACTATATGTGCTAGAGTTGACGACTGTAAAACGACAAGTCATGCAATTAGTAACTGCAAAATTCTTGATTTTTACTCAACTATCCAAGCCCCAAAATCATGCGATAATTTTTCTATGATTGCAAGTCTCCGTTATTTACATCAAGCTGTTCTAGCTAAAATAGAAATATAAGACCTCGAAAGATTACGTTAACATGAAGATAGCTGGGGTCAAGAAAAGCATATGATGGCTGGTAAATTGGTAATGGTAAAAATAAATGGACGTTAGAGTCAAAGAAAGAATAAATCTTATTCCTCGTTATTCTAACATGTCGATTTCATCAATTCCATAGCAGTCCATATCTATTCGGCGGATTGACACTTCAAATTTCAAATTGTGGCCATTCGATTTTTCAATGCGACAATTAAAAAATCCATTAACGCCAAAGGAGAGCTTGGATATCAAGATGAAGCAATATAGTAACACAAATCATGAAGGAGAACACATCCCATTTTTTTTTTATTTTTATCTTTTTAATTCATCACATATCACATAGAGGATATGGATCAGCGTAGATAAAAAAATTATTTTCTATTTACAAAAATGAAATCGAACCTCAATGTGCTAATTCTAACTTTTTATGGATCAACAATTGGCGGATCATATCAGATTGAGACGGATAACAAATCGAGAGCAAATTAGGTTGAAAATCACAAAAAGAGATAAGAAATAAAATTAGAGTAAATTATTATGGCTATGCATATTTTTTGTAAATCAAAAATCAATTTTTTAGGCCGGATCTACTAATCCGTATCAGCCATGTGATTTGTAGTAAATCAAAAAACAGATTTAATTCGTCAAGTTGATACTTAGATCGACAATTTTTTTCAACGTGAATTTGATATATATCAAGACCGTTATAGATCACTTTTTTTGTTATCATTATTTCTGACTCTTGTCATTGAGTTATGTAAGAGTGAGTTAGAGATGGTGGATTTCTTATTTTATATTATTTTTTTATTTTTATTTAAATAATTAATGATATTAACAGTAAAATTTAAAATGTTAAGTATGAAAAGTGTTAACAAGGATCTAATATGATAAAAAATGAAAATGTTGGAGTTCCTATACATCCAGAAAAATTAATACAAAATTCTATACAAATTAAACAGATGGGGACTTATTGTTAAAATTGAAAGGTTGGAGACGAAAAGTAACGTTTGGGGACATAGTAAGATAATTAATGAAATGTTAGAGACTTAATAGCCTAAAAAAAAGAATGAAAACTAAATTGATATAAAGTTAAAAGGTTGAAAACCTAGAGTAAAAATTACCCATATTATTATCATTATGGGTCGTGAAAATTCAGGGCTCGAGTTACTATTTTATTGATAAAAGAATTTTATTGGTGATAATTACCTAGATAACGTGGCATAATTTTTATTGATATATACTATATATTTTTTTATAGTTATATATTTCTGAGTAACTATTGTTTTACATTTTTTCTTCTTTGGCTGCTTTGGATAAGGGAACAGTATTGCTTCTAGAAAAGAAAAAAGAAAAGACGAAAAGTCTATAACTTTTGTACTGCTACTAGATTGTAAAAAAATAAGACTTACTCTTTTACCCTTTTTTCTTCCCTAAGAATAGCAAAATATGGAAGAAAAATATACAATTTATAGAGCTTAAAGATTATTTATTACAAGTTGAGATTTAAGTGTAATATCAGAAGAGTCTAATTGATGTGAACAACAGACTGAGCGGCATCTAGTTTTTGTTTAGACACCATCAATTTGCATTTTAATTTTCCTTACAATTTATTTTTCTACTAAAAAAACTAGGGGCTGTTGTGGGAATTAAATTGGTTTTGTGCTAGTTCTGCATAAGTTACAGTTATTTTGTTTTGTAATGTTTCTTGGAGGTAAGGTTCATTGTGCGCCTCCCCAGGGGGCCCTCGCTGTGTGTAATTTTTTTATATTAATAAAATTGTAACTTGAATTTGAATATCCAAGCTGAGTTACTGCCCTTTCTTTGATTATTGTCTTGAAATTTTTGAACTCGGGATTATTTTTTAGTTCCATATATGCTAGATAAAACGACAAGTCAGGTAATTAGTAACTGCATAATTCTTGAATTTTACTCAACTATCCAAGCCCTAAAATCATGCGATAATTTTTCTATGACCACAAGTCTCCGTTAGTTACATCAAACCGTTCTAGCTAAAATAGAAACATAAGGCCTGGAAAGATTACCTTAATATGAAAAGAGTTGGGGTCAAGCAAAGCATATGATGGCTAGTAAAGTTGTAATGGTAAAAATAAATGGACATTAGAGTCAAGGAAAGAATTAGTCTTATTCCTCTTTATCCTAACATGTCGATTTCATCAATTCCATAGCAGCCCATATCTATTCGGCGGATTGACACTTCAAATTTCAAGTTGTCTCCATTCGATTTTTCAATCCGACAATTAAAAAATTCCATTAAGGCCAAAGCAGAGCTTGGATATCAAGATGAAGCAATATGGTAACACAAATCAAGAAGGAGAACACGTCCCATTTTTTTATTTGTATAGTCCAACTTAAAATCAAATTTTGCACGCCACCGTAGAAAATCTTTTTTCCTTTTCCTATTTGTTGTCATTTAATTTTTACCAGCAGTATAACGGCAGCCTGCAAGCTTTGAACTTTGATATAGTTATAGGGAGACATTAACAAGTGATGCTCAGGAGACACAATTTATTATTATTATTATTGTTGTTGTTGTTGTTGTTGTTGTTGTTATTATTATTATTTTTATTTTTAACTTGGATCGAAAATTCAAGGCTTGAGTGATTATTTTATTGATAAAAGAATTTTATCGGTGATAAGTACTAGATAACGTGGCATAATTTTTATTGATATACTATATATTTTTTATAGTTATATATTTCTTAGTAACTATTGTTTTACATTTTTCCTTATACGGCTGCTTTGAATAAGGGAACAGTATTGCTTCTAGAAAAGAAAAGACGAAAAGTCTACCTTATGTACGAGTAATGATCAACCACCATACGTCTGGTGGGGTAACCCCGCTAGACGCACGCTTGGCGGGCGGTGATTGAATAATTCAGGTGTGGGCGGTGACTGAATAATTCAAAATTGCCTTATGTACTGTTTCTAAATTGTTTTTTTTTTTTTTTGAAACAGAAACTTTCATATAATCACTAAACACTGGAGACATCATACATCAAGGTAGCCTCTAGAAAAGATGGAGGCTCATTCCAAGTAAACAATGGGGGATAAAAACAGGAATTTCTAGCTAAATAATGAGCTGCCTGATTAGCCGTTCGACGTACAAATACAAGCCTGTACTCCGAGCCTTGTTGAAGCAGCGACTTACACTCTTAAATGAGCATGTGGAATGCTGAGTTCCCTTTTCGTAAGCAACAACATCAACAACATTTTTAGCATCAATTTCAAAAGTCACCCTCGCTAATTCAATGTCCAATGTCCATATAATTGCTTCTCCTAACCTTATTGCCTCAGCCCTTCTTGGTTCCAAACTGCCTCCTAAATAACTTGTACTACAGCGGAGAAGCTTGCCTTGTGCATTCAGGAAAACCTTGCCCACACCCGTAGCTCCTCTATCACCGAACAGTGCCGCATCAACATTGCACTTGAGACGTCTATCTGGTGGTTTGTCCTATGCATGCTCACTTTGAATCGGCCTCATTGTGCCATTCTCCCATGACGTTCGTCCTTTCACCAAAGACCAATCTGATAACAACTTCAAACTGCTTTTAATCACCTCTCTCGGCTCGAGCAGAGATCTGTTCCATCGCTTGTTGTTGCGCTGCCGCCAAATATTCCAACAGACCATACCGATCTTTAGAGTAGTGAAGTCATCTGCCAAACCCAGGAATTGGAAAAACCAATCAGCGAAGTTTATGTTCCCCTGGACAATAGGAAGAAATCCCATCGAATCCCAACATTGATGTGCATAGGAGCATTGGAGAAGAACGTGGCCCGGGTTCTCTTCTTCTTCCCCACAAAGCACACAAGAATTAAAAAGAGGCATCACTCGACTTTGCAATTTTTCCATAGTTGGGAGGCAGTCTCTACAAGCTCTCCATAAAAAAGTTTGAACCTTCAGCGGGAGAGCTAATTTCCATAATTTACACCATTCTCCCGACACACGGTATTGGACATCTGATAAACTATTATCAATAATCACCCTATATCCTGACTTCACAGAATAATAGCCATCTTTACAAAAGTGACAAGATATGTGATCAAGTTGCGGAGTGTAGTAAAAAGGAAGCTTAAAAATGGCAGCCACATCTCTACCATTGAAAAGATCATGGAGTAAATCAGTATCCCATTCTTGTTTCTCAGGCAACAGTAACTCATTCACAGTAATGTGATCGACCTCTTCAATTACAGGTATTGCTATTATGAAACTGTCATCTTCAGCTAACCAGGGATCCTTCCAAACCATAATACTCCTGCCATCTCCCACTCTCCATCGACACCCTTTTTCTAGCACTTGCTGGGAACTCCAAATGCTTCTCCAAGAAAAACTAGGATTATAGCCGACGTGTGCTCTTCCGATCTCTCATCTGGGAAAATATTTAGCTTTGAGTAGTTGCAAAATAAGAGCATCTGGGTCGGAGAGAAGTTTCCAACCAAGCTTCCCTAACATAGCTAGATTAAAGGCATGGAGGTTCCTAAATCCAAGGCCACCAAACTCCTTGCTCAAGCACAATTTATCCCACGCAAACCAGTTAATTCCCCTGGCACCATTCACCTTCGAACCCCGCCAAAAAGAATTCATCATGCGTTGCAGTTCATCACATAGAGATAGGGGAAAAGAAACCTGCTCATGCAATATTGAGGAATGGCCTGACACACCGTCTGAATGAGGACCGTTTTCCTTCTACGTAATAAAAGCTTATTCTTCCAAGTTTGCATTCTCCTCCAAAGCCGTTCTTTAAGAAAGATAAATACTTCACATTTCTTCTTGCTAATAAGTGACGGAAGACCCAGGTACCATCCAGTATTAAGAGGCGCAGAAACACCCAGCAAAGCAGATACATGAGACCGAATATTTTATTGTACATTCACACTGTAAAACACTCCAGATTTCTAAAAATTTATAGATTGTCCGAATGCTGCCTCATATTCTTGTAGAATGCCCTTGATGGTACGTCTCTCCTCCTGAGCAGCTTGGAAAAATAAAAAACAATCATCCGCAAATAAAAGATGGGAAATACTAGGGGCTCCTCTAACTATTTTGCATCCATGAATCCGGCCTTGTAGTTCCTCATTTTGAAGTAACATGGACAAACACTCTGCACAGATAATAAATAAGTATGGAGACAAGGAGTCCCCCTGCCTTATTCCTCGTCGAGGGAAAATAGGCCCAACCTCTCTTTGATTTACCAGCACTGAATACAAGACTGTCGTAAGATATACCATGATGAGATCGATTCACTGTGACGCAAAGCCCAATTTAGTCATCATACTCTGTAGGAAAACCCAATTAATTCTATCATATGCTTTACTGATGTCAAGCTTTAGGGCCACCTCACATTTCTTTCCTTTGTTCTTCCTCTTCATATGATGAATAAGTTCAAAACCTGTGACCACATTATCAGTAATTGCCCTCCCCAAAACAAAGGCAGATTGTGACTTAGAAATTAGATTCGGTAAGAGACGCTTCAATCTATTTGCAAGCACCTTTGCAATAACCTTATACAAGACATTGCAAATTGAAATAGGCCGAAACTCACGCATCGAACACGTATTTTCACACTTTGGTATGAGAATAATCAATGTATCATTCAAAGAGGCAGGAATTCTTTCCGTGAGAGCCACTGGGAACAAGCTGTGAAGATATCCTCACCAATCTGAGGCCAGAACTTCTAATAGAATGCTACATTCAGCCCATTGGGTTCCGGGGATTTATCCGGATGCATCTGGAAGAGAACTATACGAAACTCCTCCCTGGTAAAAGGCTTCAACAACTCCTCATTCTGACATTTAGAAACAACTGTGTCTATATAGTCGAGTGGAACCCTGTGAATCATCCCCATAGAGATTCTGAGAATAGCTCTTCACAATTCCCGACAAATTCTCAATATCTTCATGCCAAATCCCAGAATCATCTTTCAGTTTATGAATTGTATTAGCTTTCTTCCGGCCCGTACTGCTTCTAAATTGTTAAAAAATAAGACTTACTCTTTTTCCATTTTTTCTTCCTCAAGAAGAATAGCAAAATATGGAAGAAAGATATACAATTTATATAGCTTAAACATTATATATTACAAGTTGATATTTAAATGTAAATATATCGGAAGAGTCTAATTGATGTGAACAAGAGAATGAGCCGTATCTAGTTTTTATTTAGACACCATCAATTTGCGTTATAATTTGTCTTACAATTTATTTTTCTACTAAAATAATTGGGGAGTCGTGGTGGGAGTTAAATTCGTTTTGCGCTAGTTCTGGATAGGTTACGATTATTTTGTTTTGTAATGTTTTTTGGAGGTAAGGTTCACTGTGTCCCCCCCCTCCCCAAGATCTGGCCCGGTTTTATGCATTTTTTTATATTAATAAAATTGTAACTTGGGTTTGAATATTCAAGCTGAGTTACTTCTCTTAAAAAAAAAAAAAAAGGATTTTATGATTATTGTCTTGAAGTTTTTGAATTTGGGGTTATTCTTTGGTTCCATATTTGACCATTATAAAATGACAAATTATGTAACCAAACTGCGTAATTCTTAATTCCCACTCAACCATCCAAGCCCCCAAAGTCATGCGATAAAATTTTTCTATGATTGCGGTCTCCATTAGTTACATCAAGCTATTCTAGCTAGAATAGAAACATAAGACCTCGAAAGATTACGCATCATATGAAAAGTACTTGGGGTCAAGAAAAACATATGACGGCTAGTAATGGTAAATATAAATGGACATTAGAGTCAAAGAAAGAATGTCTTATTCCTCTGTATCCTAACATGTCGATTTCATCAATTCCATGGCTACCAGTCTGCCACACCCTTGCCATAGCAGCCCGTCTATTCGGCGCATTGACGCGTCAAATTTCAAATTCATGTCTCCGTTCGGTTTTCGATACGATAATTAAAAAATCCATTACGGCCAAAGGAGAGCTCGGACATCAAGATGAAGCAATATAGTAACACAAATCATGAAGGAGAACACATCCAATTTTATTTATTTATTTATTTCTAAATCTTCTAAATACCAAATCTATCTATATATATATATATCACCCTAAATCAAAAGAAGTTTTCCCGCCCAAATTTTTCCTTTTTTTTCTTTAAATTTTATTTTGTTTTAGTTATTTTTATTTTGTTATTTTTGAACAGCTTCTAGAAATTCACCTTTTGTTGATGCGTTCTTTTTACGATTCATAACTTTAATTTTCAGAGTATTCCTGATATCATTTAGTGGGTTTTTCCTTTTTCCCTCTCTAGCCATCTTTATAATTGCGTTTTGCCTTATGCGGCTTTTACCATTTTCTTAACTTTTAGTTTTCCTATATAAGACAAACGTGATCTCAGCCTTTGCTCACTTTCTAAATTTTATCTAAGTTTACTACCTTCTCAATTTTAGAAAATCGTATTCCCAATTTTCTCTATGTTTACCGCCTTCTCAATTTCCAATTATTGCAAAAGATTTGCAACCTCATACTATCGTTTTTACATATATAGACCATACTTTTCCCGCTTCTCTTCCCATGGTAATTACAAGCATGTATATATTTGGTTCTAATCGCGAAACTTAAAAAACTTTTTGCTCAGATTCTAACTCATGACTTTGCATTACTGAAAATGTTATCTCACTCTCTCTATATGTAAAATAAAAATGTCATTTTAAGGATTGATAATTTTTTTATTTTTATTTATTTATTTATTATTATTATTATTTTTTGACATCTTTGGGGGTGACCATCTACGTTGTTATTTTTTTTTCATTTTGTAAAGTCCATTTAATTTCAACGAAGAATTTGACTAAATCAACGATGATTTTTAATGGGTGTTGAAATTATTTTAATCATCGAACATATATTGAGTTAGTTTGGAAAATACTGCATATATCAATTCAATAGAAAATTTATTCAATGTTGGCTCGACTTCATGTTTGAGGATATTGTTAAGCGAGTCACAAATGATACAATTTTATTTTAGGCTTTTATTATCAAGTCTAAGTTAAATATTTTTGAACAAATAAGTAATAATGATGATTCTTATGACATAAATTGTTAGCCAAAAGTGCAGTGATTTGTAAAATAGTTGAGCAAGATGATTATCTTTTCAACTGTTCTAATAGTCAAAATATTTTGTTATGTAATTTGATATAGGTTTAATTATTTAATATAGTTTTAATTTTTAGATGATCTATATGCATTTATCGGAAACAAGGAAATATTATGTAATTTAGAATTTACTATTGAATATTGTTATTGAAATCATATTTAGTATGACATGTATTACTTTTCTATTTTCGACCGATATACAAATATTGCTCATTTGTACTTTAATTTTGCAATAGTTATATTTTATACATTTTTATATTCGCGCGTTGCACGAGTGGTTTAGTAGTATTTAGTTAATGCATTAATACATTTATTAATTGAATGTTTAACTGCACAAGATTTTTGCAATCCCCTCCCGATGTCCCGGCAAACATATGGCAAGACATCATTTTGCGCCTTTGACTTTGCAGTCGGTGCCTGCCCTTTGATTAGTATCTACGAACATTTCTTCGAGTCAAACTTGTTCCTTTTTGTGAGCTTTCTTTTTTGGTGAGAAGAGTTGAGTAATCATGGTTGAGCTTTGAAGCACTCGGGTGGTGTTGCCTAATCTCGTTCAAACGACACACGTCTGGTAGCATAAAACACACACTTGGCATGTTCAAACGCGTGATATGAAGGGTGTCTTATGAAAAATGATGTAGCACCATATGTACGATATCATATGGTACCATATAACTATATATGTGGCATGTATCAAGGCACGACACATGATTGTGATTACCCATGTGGGTGGCCCCAATACATGCTATATGACCATATATGACACGCCCACCCTAAGTGACTCTAGTGGACTTAAAGTGTGACGTGCGCCGATGATAGATACTAGCTAAGAGCTAGAATCCGCCATCAAGGCCTATCAACTGTGCTTAGCTTTTAAGAGAACATTGAACAAAGTAACTTCTATTTTTTAGAGAAAACTAACATGAAACAAGCTAAGGCCCTCAAAATACAAACATTTCATTCACAATTCCATATTTACATATTCATGTTTCCAAAATGTGTTACATAGAAAGACTGATAGAATTTTTGTTAGATGAGCATGAAGAGTTTGACATGCTGCTAACTATTTACAATGGCAAGCCTAACTAACCAAGGCATTGAACTAAAATTTACATGCATCTAATAAAGTGGGTCATGTTCAACCTATGTCGAAGTCTCACTTCTCAAAACAAGCCGTTCATAACAAACCTGAAATTTCAATTGCCACATGAGAAACACTACTAAAAAACACGTCTATACCGACGGTAAAAATCCGTCGGTAACGGTCAAAATCCGTCGGAAAAGTGTGTTTCCGACGGGGAAAGAATGGTCGGAAAATCCGTCGAAAATCGCCTTGTCGGTGATTTCCGACGGAGCAGTCGCTTTGTCGGTAATTTCCGACGGCTTCTGCTAGCCGTCGGTAAATTCTGACGACTGTTAGATTCCGTCGGTGATCACCGACGGGAGGTCTATCCGTCGGTGATCACTGACGGATGACGTAACATGTTGAAAAAATATTAATTTTGAAGCCGGACCCATTAACCCGACCCGAGCTCATACCCGGCAACCCGCGCATGCGACCCGACCTGCTTATGTATTGAAACTTAATTTCTTTCCATTGTTGCAAAGGGGAGGGTTCGAACCCCTCACCTCAAGGTTGGGGGGAGAGTTCCCAACCGCTGGGCCATTATTCATTCTCGTTTCTTATTTGTATCTATAATATATTTAACATATATTCTATAGTTTTTGCAATTTAAAAAATAAATAATATTATTACACATTAAAAATTTATACACTCTTTACATTAATTTCTATGTTTTTCACTTTAAAATTTATGATCATTTGCAAATTGTGAGTTTGAAAAAGTTATTGTTTTATCAGTAATTCAAATTTTCTATAAAAGTGTTTAAGATAATTAAAAATTTTATACACGTGGTTTAAAAAAAGTGACTTATATCAAACGTTTTTTGTATCATTAAAGACTTATTTCACTATTTTTTTAGAGAAGATTTAATTCACTACTTAATCGTTAAGAGTAGAAAAATTTAGATAACATGTTTTGATGATGAATCATTTTGCTATATGTAATTTTATATACCAATGTAAAATTATATAAATCACATCGACAGAGTAATTTTGACAAACAAAATTGTATAAAAAATTTAAAGAATAAATTACAAAAGGTTAAATTTCATAAATTAAAACATATACGTATTTCATCACATCATTTATTAATTCTTAGAAATTATTGAAAAAATATTGATTATTTCCGACTGCCAAAAACCGGTCGGAGATTGCCGATGGCACGGAAACTCGGTCGGAAATAGCCAACGGTAGGTAAAATCCGTCAGTAATTTCTGACGGTCAAATGATACTGTCGGTACTTACCGACGGTTGTGTGATATCCGTCGGTACTTAGCGACGGCCGTTGGCTATACTGACGGTTTACGGTTGCCGTCGGGAAATACCGACGAGTATTGTATCCGTCAGAAACTACCGACGACTTAGTTGTTCCGTCTGAGTTTGCCGACGGACCGTCGGTATTTACCGACGGACTGGACAAGTCGTCGGTATTTTCCAACAGCAGCTCCTACCGTCGGCAATTTCCGACGGAATATTTTTCTGTCAGAAATTTCCGACGGATTTTTATCAACCGTCGGTAATTACCGACGGATTGACGTTCGTCGGAATTTTGCCGTCGGTATAGGCGTTTTTTCTTGTAGTGACTTATAAGTGAACATCTAAGCTTAGCCAACACAATATCACAAGAACATAAGGCAAATTGTTTTGATGCATTAAGGTAAAAGTTAAAAGGGGGAGTGCTAAATTGAAGTTTGTGCTCTGGGTTTGTAGTTTTGAAGGATAGCTTTGAAGATGCAATTTTGTTATGTGAGTTTATGGTCTTGAAGAATATTTTTAAAGCTGTAGTTAACGACCATCATGGAGAAGAAAACTATCTACTTGGAACGAGTTAGGCTTTCATAATATATATATATATATATAATATAAGGGTGTGTTAATCTAATGTTCGAATTAGGAACTTTCAGTACTTATGTTACCTGAACGTGAGTCTATATTTAGCTGTGTTTATTTACTCATGCAAACATATAGACATGTGTTACCTTTCATTGTGTTAATGTGTGCCTGAAGAATTAAAAAAGAACAATGGATGCTTGCATTTCTTGATGGGATCTTGAATGACTAACTTGATTAGTGATTTGTTCAACGACAACTTGTGGTTTAGTCAAAGCTGTCCATTTTGCTCAGTCAAATTTTCTACTTGAATTATTATTTGCAAAACATATTATTGTGGCTCATTTGTTACAAGCTGTATTTTCAATAGGGTTTTTAACAAATTATTGTCAATGTTGACTGTTATATGATAACGTCCTTAAGATTGTGAAGTAATTAAGTTATGTTATGCATTTTTTGGCATTTTTTTAATTTAAGTTTTTAATTTTTGCCTTTTTTCCCTTTTTTCCTTTTTCGCAATAGCATTTGTGTTTGGAGCCTATCTCGGACCAGAAAAAGAATTTTGTTGCCTTGCTGTGGAGTCGTGTCCAAGTCATTTTAAAGCAATACACTTACTTCTCCTTGTATTGTTTTATTCATAAGACTTTGTTTAGCAAAGCTTTTCGACGCAAGTGAATTCTTGCAATAGAAATGAATAGAAAATATTATAAAATTGGATGTCCAACCTAAAACCTAATTTCTGACCCCCTAACATTAAAGTGATGCTTTTTTCATTTTTAGTCTCCATGTACTTATATTTGTTAAGGTTAAGGGTCCATTTAGTTATATTTATAAAGTCAATTTATAAAGAGAATTTACAAAGAATGAAAATGAGTGGTAGAGATTTAATTAAAGTCTAAAATGTGTGGTGATTGTTGAGTAGTTGTCAAATCAATGGTAGGTGAATTTATAAATGAAAAAAATAAACTATACCAAATGGGCTCTAAAGTGGTGCTTCTATGCTGTTTCTTTTGATGGGACCACAATGAGAAAATTAAGTGGATATTTTGAGATGATCTATGTTTTTACTGTAAGTGTAATTTTAGCATTATTTATTTTACATATCATTGTGTAAAATACTTATTTTTCCGTTCCTCTTATTTTTCCTTTTATTTTTCTTAAAGCTAATGTCATCATACCAGTTTGACTTATTGATCAATAGTTTAAAATTGTGACAAAACGAGTTTTCATGGTGTTTGCCAATAATATCGAAGAAACATTTGAGCCAACGACACGTAGATGTCATCGATTAACTGTACGACTAGGTATGAATTTCAATTTTTTGTGGATATGTCTGGTTATAGATATTCATTGATCAATAGTGGTATTTGGGTACTATAGTCACATAAATAAATAATTCCAATTGATTAGGCGATTGAACTTATGGAAGCATGGTATCTTATTATTGTGTTAAATGATAGTTCTATTGTTTTAAAGATTAGTGATGAACTAATATCCTTTTTAAACTTAGTTTTAACTTATAACTTCAGGTTTACAACTTTGAAAATAAACAGTTCACTTGTCTACAGAAAAAAATCTCAAATGGGATCTCAATACAAGATTATCCGATAAATTGCACCACAATCAAAAGGCTGGATAAGCAAAGTATTGGTAGCTGAAAAATGTGCATCAAAAGTTTATAAATTTGGAAAGACATCACGGACATTGTTGCTAATAGATATGCAGGTAAAAAGTTTTTTTTTCATTTACTTATTTTTCTTTCCTTTAGTTTTCATTAGGACTGCAATTTGTATCCAATTATTAATCATTTCTACACATCATTAAAACACTATCAATTTATTAGATTTCCTTTTTTAATTTTTTTTAAAAGCTACTTATCTACCCATCATTAAAACATCTCAATCAAGTTATCTATTTATCCTATATAGTTCTATCAAATGTAATGACAATTTATTTTCTGCCCCTGCATTTTATACATTCTAGGGAAACACTATCAAAAGTATGATGTGGGAAAGCAGTATTTCAGCATTTGAGAATGACCTCATATCAGGAAAAACTTATTTAATATCAAATGCATCAGTGAACTACACAAAAGATCAATTCAAAAAGAAGGAAGGTGAAATACAATAGAATATATCTGAAACAACGAAGGTAGTAGAAGTTGATGAAAATCACTCCGAGTTGCTATTTTCAACATTCAAGTTCACACCATTCCAGGACATCCGCAGCTACATGAATCAAGATAAGGAAATAAGTATATCCATTATCCTCTTCTCTCATATTTATTTTCAATTATTCATCTAATATAGTTTATATATATATATATATCATTGTAATCTACTCTATACAAACAACCTTTTGCTTTTCAATTTTAATCATATATTTCATTAAATCAGGTGTGATGGCGATTGTAATAGACATCAAACCAAAAAGGCGAATATGCACTAAATTTCAGAGGCAAAAGCAAGTTATTATCCAAGAACTCATTTTGATGGATAAAGAGTATGTATATATTATCATTTGCAGCATGTGTCAATTGATTCTACACCTTTTTCTTACTCTTTTCACGCCTAACACATTATTTTCACATGTTTTAACAAATTTCAAACCATGAAATTGAAAATGTGGGAAGCATTTGTGGACAATGAGTGTTATCAAATAATGCAACTACTTGCAAAGAAGCCAGTTATCATTGGTACTCATTTAAAAGTACAATCCCTATATGGTAAGTTCTCAAACACATACTATTCATATAAGCTTTTCTAATAAACACATTATTTAAGTTAACCATACTTACATTGTATGCAAAAAAGGCCTCTCGCTTTTCTGTAGATTCTGAAGAACAATTAATGCTATAGCTAAACCAAGGGGACATTCTAATTTTATGTCACAATTTTTGATATGCTTTTTGTGTTTATAATTTATCGTTAAACCTCATTCGCTAAAGTTATTAACATACAAATTCTCTTTGTATCTATGCATAATATAACAGGGCACGAGTTCAAGTACAGCTTCAAGATTCTACTGGGAGTCTTACTACATCCTTAATTAGAGAATTAGCAGAAGAATTTCTTTAATGTACAGCTAAGAAGTTCCTGACATTTTCTGAACTGGTAACCATTCCATTTGAAATTTTAGGTTTGTCATATCTTTCTCAACAAAATCAACAACACCGATGTTATTTAACTATATTTTCACTCTACAGCCTGAGGATTTTGAAAAGAATATTCGAATGAGGATCGACGAAGAATACATTTTCTACATCAAAGCAATCCAATCTGAACAAAATTCTATAGAAACAGCAAGGCCATTTATGTCACAAGCAAGCACAATACCTTACAAGTACGAAATTCTCTCCTTCCACAGCACTGATCCAGCAACAGTACAATTGGATGGTACCTTAACAAATCAGGTGATCATGCCTGCTTCCAGTAATACCAATGATATTGACAATACTACTTCGTCACCACTAACAAAAAGATCATCACTTCAACTCCTTGATTCTCAGTCTCCACCTAACAAAAAGCTTTTGAACAAGACTGACTGAAAAAGATATCTTTTGCTTTCTTTTGCTGTTAAGCCATATATTTTGGATGTGCCATGAGAATTGACCAGTCAAGATAATGCTACTGAACAAGACGGGATTAAAAATACCTTTTGACTTCTTTTATTATCTAAACCAGTAAATTCACTCTATTTTTACTCTATATAATGATTAACAGATCCATAGGTGGTGCATAGGATATGTTACTATTAAATTAGATATGTCTCCTTTTGGTCTATTGTATAAATTAACATTATATGGAATGCAATAAGGATTTCTTCAGCCTTTTAGTTTCTGCATACGAATTGCGAAGTGGTTTTTTAAGGTCACTCTATTGTATGCTATTGTTTCTTGTTCGTTATGGAGTAGCTAAATAAAAGTGATTATTGGCCATTCTTTCAATGTTGGTAATACTACAGTTTTATCTTTTCAAACATAGCTTCAGTAATAAAATTAGTCCTGATGGAATTATGTCTATTAAATTATCTTCACCATCTTAAACCTTAGCTCTAATTCAAGAAGGAATGAAGATAACTGTTTACTATAACTCTATGTTGCATGGATGCCCTTGTTAACGTAGAGGGAATTTAAGATTTCCCTGTTCATCCGATCTCACAAGCCTTTTGAATTTGGGTTTAGTTAGGTTAGTTTTTTGTTAGCAGCTGAGTGTTTAGAGTAATAATTTCTCTTTTATTGAATGTTCCCAATGTGAATGGGTTTTCTTTCTTCGATTTGTACCATCTCTACAAACAATTCCTATACATCGCTATCTATAGTTCTATAAATCTCCTTGACAATAACTTTCTTATCCAACAATTTATTAGCTTGGTTTAGATAAAATACAAGTGAATAATCATAGTGGCTATTAAATTTATGAAAGATGGTTTTAAATTTTTCCTTGATGATAGTTTTTCTGCACATAGTGATCTAAATTGTTGCACAAGCATTTGCACTCCTTTTTTTGCAGTGGTACTGTAGTAGTTTCCAAAATAATGATCTAGAAAGATATTCATTTCATTTGCTGCAAATTTATTGAGCTTCTCTGTTTGTATAGTAGAGACTTAATTATTCTCAGGGAATTATTTCTTTTACGCATTTTGTGCCAACTTTTAGACATGTGAAGTTACAATGCATAAGTTTATCTACTTAGACCTCTTCCGTTACCTAACTAGAATTTTTCACTTATAGAAGGAACAAGATAATAGCTCACAATTTTTACTGTACTTTTTCTCATTAATTCACGCTTAGTCTAGCAAATAGTTAAACGAAACACGTGCAACGCACGTTACCTAACTAGTAATATTATATATATGTATATATTATATATTATTATATACATATATGTGAAAAAGAATGATAATTGTTATATTTGAAAACTAAGGGGTAAATTGACAATAAAACTAAACGAAAAGGGGCAATGCATAAATATTTCAATTTCTACCTCACTCTTCAGTCTTGACCCCGTACTCTCCGAAGTCCGAACAACGTTATCATTTCTTTCTTCAAACTAGAACACTTGTCATTTTACTATCAAATATCGAAGGAATTTCATGGCTTCATCGTCGAATTCTTCAGTAATTTCTTCATTTTTCTCCAACAAAAGTTGCGGTACTCCTACTCTCTCTCTCCGTAACTTCACGCGCCATCTAACGCCGCCGTGCAATGGCGGGAGAAAATTTGTGTTGCCTCTGAAGAAGAAGATTAGCTTAATTGTCAATGCAAAAGGCGGAGGAGAGAATGTATTGCAGTACAGAAAACTCGGAGACTCTGACCTTGTTATAAGCGAAATTACTTTGGGCACTGTAAGTACTGAATGAAATTCTGTTAATTAATAAGTATTTTTTTTCTTTTTGGTTGGTTACCTGAGGTCAAGCAATCAAATGTGTAGTCTTTACGAAGAGTTTGTGGGACTAATTGTTACCGGAGTATAATTATCCATGGTATCTGGAAGTTTCGAGTTCTTTTGCGCGAATTAACTGCATGCATTGCTCGTTAACAACGGAAATTTACATGACATCTACTGGAAATATGCAGATGACATTTGGGGAGCAGAATACGGAGAAAGAGGCTCATGAACAGCTTAGCTACTCGTTTGAGCGCGGTATTAATACAATAGACACTGCCGAAGTGGTAAGCGGTTGAATCATCCCTCACTCTTAGCGTATGGTAGCATTGAAATAGAAGTTGGAAATAAATGCCGTCACAGCCTGGAGGATGAAATTATTTCTATTTCCAATAATCAGTCCTCAATTCCATTCTGCCGAATATGATTGTAGATGTGTAAGCTAGAGGCTTGTTGGTTTTCTGTGCCATGTATGTATATCAATATGTTTTGTTATTAGACTATTAGTAGTTTCAAGGTTCAATAATTCGAAAAGTATGTTGCTGGTGCAAATTTGGTTTGAGGAGAAGAAAAAGAAAGAATTTAAAAACTCCCACATTGATGGCAGAGGGGAAACAAAGAAAATAAACAAATTTCACCAGATGTTCTTTTTGTAATACAATCCCCTTTCCTTTAATGAGCAGTAGCAGCAGAAGAAAAAAATGCTTTTAAGAATTAAGATTGTTTTCACAGACCAGTTGGAACAAGAGCTTTCTGTTTAATAATTTGAACTAGGTTCATTTACATCTTCTTCAGGTTATTATACATTGGTTGCTGCATATGATTTTAAGTCAAGTTTTCTCTATGTTATTTTATATGAAAGTATCCAGTTCCAGTAAAAAAGGAGACGCGAGGAAGGACAGATCTCTATATCAGTAGCTGGCTAAAGTCACAACCTCGAGACAAGGTATTCTTGACTATTCTGTGACTAGCTCTTACTTGCTTTTTTCCATCAGAGTAACATAAAGATTGAATCATAGATCAGAAACTGTCATCATCTGTTACTTTTCAGTTGCCGGGATGACCTAAATTTTCTAACGAGTTCTATAAGGATATCCTATAGTAATGGTATTCATGTCTTATTATCCTAACTAAGGCCTCGTTCTTCACAGCTTATTCTCCATTAACACAAAATTCAACAATCCAAATCAATACTAACTACATATCCTCTATAAGTTATTATTTTTTGCATTTCCCTGTAATCTCTCTCCACTTTTCAACCACAAATTTCAAAAAACCAATTCCCTCCAATAAAGAAGCTAAAATTTTAACTCCAAAGAACAAGCCGTAAGTGAAAATTGATGGTTTGGAGCAATTTTGACAAAAATATATCTATGTGCTCATTTAGTTATGGAAACCTGCTGCTTGTTTAATGTTCTGAAATCTGAATTGACTTAAAACTAACAACGCAATGGCTTGATCATGATTCACCATCAGGAGATAGTTCTTCTAATTTTAACATCTAAGATAACAATAAGTAATGCACCATTAATTTCCCATCAAACAGCTAAATAAAATGCCCTTCATCTCACATAAAAAAGTCCTTCATCTCAAAATTTATTTATTTTCTGATTTAAATTTTATCTGGTCTGTTCAAAAATTTGTCAGCATATTATACGTGTTTAATCTTATCTTTTAAAGAATACATACGCTTTTTTTGGTCAAATAACGTACTATACCATGTTGTGTTCTTTCAAGTATAAATTAGCAAAAATTATTATTTGGGTCCCCTCTAATTCTCCTCAGACGTTTCATCTCTCACTTTCCACCAAGGAAACCGTACCTCGTAAGTAAACTTTTGAACTGAGCTGGAGTAACTTTTATGGTAACTCCAGCTTTGCATTCTAATTTCGATGGCCTCTGAACCTTTTGCAACTTTTTTCCTACTAGATTATTTTGGCAACGAAAGTTGCTGGTTACTCAGAGCGATCACCATACTTGCGAGATAATGCTAAGGTCTTGAGAGTTGATGCTGCTAATATCCGGGAAAGTGTAGAGAATAGTCTTAAACGTCTCAATACAGACTACATTGACTTACTTCAAATACATTGGTAAGCTTTTATTTTCTCAATACATTCGAGATGCTACGGTGCACAGCATGATGGTTCCTCTCCCAGATAGATGTATTTGAACTATTTTTTTCTTGTCTTTTAATCCTAGTTATCTTCCCAGGCCCAAGCAGTGTCATAGCGTATAGATTTTATAGGTAGGGTAATGCACAGAAAAGTAGAAGCTAATCGTTTATGACTTGCATCGTCAAGAACTTCATTCAACGATACAACCAGGTGTATTGTTAGAGCAATCTTTTTAATCTTCATAATTTTCTACTTTTTCTTATGTCCAAAGGTGTTCTTGCAATTGCAAGAGCACCTCCATTTTTTTCCACCTATATCTGTATGTAACCATTTCCGACTATAGACGACGTTTGAGCCCCTCAGTCTTATATTTAACACTAATTTGTTTGACTGAATTTTGGATACTTGTGTGAACCAAATAGTTGGCTTGCTCATATCAGAAGTGCAACAAGTGGGAAACAGAAGGAAAATGAACCCCAAAGATTGAATTGGCAGATACTATCTCACACAGAGTTTTGTCAGTGACATTCGTGCACATGAGTTAAAATATGATGTTTTAAAACTCCCATGCATTGGACGTGGAAGGAACAATCTGATGCATATGAACAGTAGCATATATTTTAGTTGAACCATGCATTTTAAGCCAATCAAGTTGATAATTAAGGCTAGTTATTGTTGATAACTGTACGTGCAAAAAAATTAGCCTCTTTGTACAGGGCATTCAACATTTTTCCCTCTCTATAGATTTTTGGTAAACTTACTCTAGTTTCCAAATATATCCCTATTCCTTTTCTCTAAGTTGTTTAGGACTCCACTTTGGATGCTTCTTTTTATCCACATTTTTCATCAATTTGCTATCGCTTTGCAAGGTCTCCTTCTCTATCATAGATCATAACATACCACGTTTCAGGCCAGACCGCTATGTTCCATTATTTGGTGAATATTTCTATGACCCTTCAAAATGGAGGTCCAATGTGTCTTTTGTCGAGCAGCTTAGGGGATTCCAAGAACTCATTGATCAAGGGAAGGTACATTTTCAGTATTCAGACATCCATAATACCTGGTCATTCTTTTCTGCATTTATGAAATAGTTAACTAAAAGGGTTCATATTATTCAATATTGATACATTGATTACAATGCTATTATTTATAAAGTGTAAAACCCTAGATTGTGACCTAATAAACGGAAGTACAAAAGCACAGCAACAAAGAAATCTAAACATAAAATGCTTCTAACGAACCATTAAGCCTATAAAAGTTTCAAATTTAATAAATATATATGAAGCCAAAGTTACACATAATAGTTGGAATGAGATAGTTCTGTTTTGTTTAATACTGGTATGGAACAAGTCAGTTTCAAGTTTCAATAGAAAAGTTTCTATAATAGGTTGCTAACTTGTGGCTACTCTATATAGTCTGCTTTATTGTTTTGACATAATGCTCAATTTATTCAGGTACGCTATATTGGTGTTTCCAATGAAACTTCATATGGCGTGATGGAGTTCATTCATGCTGCTAAAAGTGAGGGACTACCAAAAATTGTCAGTATCCAGAACAGCTATAGTTTACTAGTCAGGTGCAAGTTTGAAAGTAAGTATCTTTTCTCATCAGTAATGAATACTTCAAATTATTCTAATAGAGATGCTGTTGAAGACAATATTTGAGTGTTATCTCTTTCTGCTCTCTCTAAAAGCTTAAGTTTTTAGATCTAGTAGTTTAACATGATATTAGATCCAGGAAAGGTCCTGGTTTCATATCTTGCCTTTGCAAATATATTGAAATTGTATGTGTTAATATTTTATGGGAAAAATTATTTCTGGCCTGCCTCAGCTGCCTGTGTAGAGGTGTAGAAACACAATAAATTTTATGTATATGACCTGCTTGAAAATTTCAACTTTTAGATCAGTTCAATAGAAACTTCTGTTCTCTTACTATGGCCTATCTTCGGACACCGGGCAAAATCAATGTGGCCTTAATTCAGATTATAATATTTTTCCCCTTCTTTCGGTTATTGCCATGATGTTTTTTTTCCCCTACCAACGTGCAAGGAGATCAGTACAAGTCAGCATAACTTTTAAGGAAAAACTTTCAAATTATACTTTTAAAT
Source organism: Nyctanthes arbor-tristis (assembly GCA_963692815.1). NCBI lineage: Eukaryota > Viridiplantae > Streptophyta > Magnoliopsida > Lamiales > Oleaceae > Nyctanthes > Nyctanthes arbor-tristis. The sequence continues at coordinate 9,656 of CAVNYN010285570.1, read as the reverse complement.
TGAATCTATTGTTTTTTGAGTTGTATTTAATTTCTTATATCTTTGGTATGGATTTAGTTATGTCAGACTCTGAATATGCTGGAGAATTTGTGGCACTTGTTAACTCATTTAGTTGCATTGATGCATCAGATATGGTTAATAGAAGTAAAACACTTAGCCTTTCTTCAACATGTTAGCCTTTCTTCAACATGCACATGTGTTTGTAATTTCAGTTAATTCAGCATTCATTGAATTTGGATTCAGTTCGCTTGAACTGACATGAGCGTTTCTGGTAACATATATAATTTGATAGAACTTGCATGAGAAGAAGGATTCATTCTACAAGGTGTTGACTAACTGGATCAGGATGGGCATAATAACAAATGAGAATTTTGTAGGAATAGAACTAGTGGAGCAGATATTCGAAAGGATGTGCACGTTCTAATCAAAGCAAGCTTATATTTCACTTGAATCTGTGCAGTTGATCTTGTTGAAGTATGCCACCCAAACAACTGCAATGTTGGCTTACTTGCATATTCTCCACTGGCGGGTGGATCGTTGACAGGAAAATATTTGGATATCAATTCCAAAGCTGCAAAAAAGGGAAGGTTTAATCTCTTTCCGGGCTACATGGAAAGATACAACAAGTCTGATTCTAAGGTACACACTATTATTCTTAATGGAATTTCTAGAACGAAATTATTATGTTTATTTTGTTAATGGAAAATTAAATTCAAGATTGACGCTCATGGTTTGACCCTTTGAAGATCTGTTATCTGCAATCTCAAGTAAAAAATATGTGAGCTAATGAGCTTGTAGTTTCAAGATTTTTTTCTTTTTTTTTTTTTTTTTTGCTGTCTGACAGAAACACAACACACACACAAAGCACAGAGACACCACACGCTATCTAACAAAACTATAGTAATTTTGTTAGACACGGAATGGTACACACCCACACTTTATTTATTGAAAAAATGTTCGGTGCTTGGATCCGTATGATTCAGGCTGCAGATTTGACATTCAACTGCCTAATAAATATTCATATGCAGCTACACAGTCTAGCCTTAAGAGTTGTTAGCTTTAAAGACTTAACAGTTCAAGATAATTCATGTACTTAACAGTTCAAGATAATTATAACCTGTTGTTTATTTTTAGATTTTTCCTTTTTTTGTTGTTTCAGTGTTGTATTTGTATTTCCAAGTCACACATCCACCAAACTACCTGTAAATATATATTCATGGCAGAGCAAATTTGGCCAATACAACAACTAAACTGATTTTTTTACCTTTGAATTTCAGGAAGCATCGGAACAGTACCTTGAAGTGGCCAAGAAACACGGTCTATCTCCAGTGGAGTTAGCTCTTGGATTTACACGGGACCGTTCCTTTGTGACAAGCTCAATCATCGGTGCAACTACTCTCGACCAATTAAAGGAAGATATCAATGCGTTTTTCTTAACTGAGCGGCCTTTGCCGCCAGAAGTGATGGCAGATGTTGAAAATGTGTTTAAGAGATGCAAAGATCCGGCAATAGACTATCTTCAGTTTCAGTAGTGTGCATTCTTCCCGGTGTTATTCAAAATTTTCCATGGTGGTTCTACTGTAACTACTTGAAACCGACACGCTTTTTACATTGCCACAAGTTCTTTCTATTAAACCAAATATTGCCATTAGCAAAATTAAGGAAAAAAATCTCCAGTGGTATATATATTATTATATAAGCATACATATTATTTTCTTCTGTTTATTACTATGGATCAAGTTATAGTTTTCATGAAACCATTGTTGGTGTGGCGTGTGTCTTTGCACGGCGCGTGTCCGTCTGACGACATTGGTAGGATATCAAAATCAATAGTTGGTCTATACCATGAACCCTACAATTGAAAGTTCCCATTCATGCTCAATTATGATCTAACACTATGAATTCATGCCTCATCATCTTTCATACGTTTCACGTACCCACTTTATCCATGCACATCATACAAATCTCCCCCCCCCCCTCCTGCAAACCACATCACCCCATTCTGATTTTATTATTTTACTTTAGTTTATTTAAGTGTACTCGACATTGTTGAAATATAAATATCAATCAAATATAGTTATGTGAATTAAGAACTAAAATGACATTATTGGCATAACTATATTAGAAGGATAAAGTTGTGATCATAACTCAAGTGATGTTATATTATAGATTATTATTATTATTATATAGATTATTGTAGATAGTATGGAAAACATGCATTCTCAAAAATAAAAATAATAAATAAGGATTCATGTAACAATTTCGTCAGTTTTTCTGTTTTCCTTTCTTCTTTTCTTTCTTTTTTCCATAATAATGTGATACAACTCATATTCTCTACCTATCACTGAATTTTCGTAGCAATGTAACTATGAAGGTCCTCAACTTTCATAGAAAAACCCGATCTGACTTTATAGAAATCACACTTACTGGTATCCTCACAATTTTGATCATCTGTCAGATGTTTAATGAGATTATCTCACAAGACATACACTTAACGGGTAATTATTTATCATCCATCAAGTATATGTATCGCGCCAGACGTCTGACAGGTGATCAATTTTGGGTATTCATCCCCCAAAGAGCGACGCCTTTAGCTTTTAGGAAAATGTTTATTTAACAGAAAACTTTTAAAAAAATACTATTTATAATTAATTATTTAGGTAATTTTTTACAAAATAAGGGTAAATTCACAAATCTTATGTATATTGTATGAATTTACTTTATTTTATAAGTAATTGTTGAATGATTATTTATAAATAGTGTATAGGTTGACTTAAAACTTTTTACAAAACATGGTATTTTACCATGTTAAGTATGCATACAGTGTGAATAGGGGAAATATAATTTGTAAATAAGACGGTGAATTTTGCCCATTTTGTAAAGTTCCCAACAAAATGGCATCACCTTGCCTATTGGACTTGCTAGGTTGAGCCAGAGAGAATTTGGGCTTTTCATGTTTTCTTGCTACTTGCTAGAAGGTAAAATACGAATAGATGAGGAGGCATAAGAACAAAAACTGTGAATCATCTTGATTCTTGGGGTGGATCAAGCAGTTGCCGAACCCTACCGCCATTAATATTTGATTGTTCGTTTGCTTGTGTGCTGATGGTACACCAATAATTTTTGGCATTAATTAATTTCAACCGAAGGTTTTCGTCTACGGAGACAAAGTCTACAACCTTCGGCCATGAATGACGTTTAATCACCCTCGTATACGTCCCTTTCGTCTGTCTCCAAACGTCCTTTTTCAATAATCCAAGAAACATTTTCGCAACTGGTAGATTATCTAAATTCTTCCTTCTTCGTTAAGCAAAACTCGTCAAATTTCCCATATTGTTTTATATTTTATCCACACTTCTTCTTGCAGGGAAGTGTAAATACTTTTCCAGATATCAGCCTGGTCAATTCTCTTTTCTTCGCTTGCTTGGCGATTTACCTGGTATTTTGATTCTGGGGTTCCCTTTAAATTGAGGGTTTTTCTTGCATTTGCCCTTCACAAGGACTAAAGGAGATTTTTTTTTTTTATTAAACGTGTAGAAGAATGGGACAGCAGCAATCGAAAGACGAATTGTTGTATCAGCAAGTTAATTACGGAAATGTTGAAGGGATCAAATCCCTGCGAAGTGAAGGCGCTGGGCTTGAGGTATTTCTTCAACAAAATTTGCCTTGAATTTTGTAATATGTCTGTTATGGATCGAGTGCGAATATGTATTGGATACAATCGAATATGTTACCATTTCGCATGCTGAATGAGTAATTATGAATTTACCTCTTTTTTATCACATTAAGTTTTTATTTTTCTGATAGCTTTGGTAGAGAAAAATACACAGAATCAGTAGTTTTATAAGGGAATAATTGTGTTTGTGAATGTGCCTGTGCAGTTTCTATGAAAAAAGTGGTAATATTCAAATCTTAGGCAATTGAGTTACTGTTTTGAAGTTGTGTGCTTCTCATGTAGTATAATTTTGCAGCTGCCAATCTAGGATTTTATTATTTTTATTTTTTTATGATGTATGTGCTAAATTTTTGGTTGTGTTCGCAGTGGATTGATAGTGAAGGGAAGACTCCACTTATTGTAGCTTGCATGAATCCATCTCTTTACAATGTTGCTAAGACTTTGATTGAACTGGGCGCAAATGTTAATGCTTATCGTCCAGGTACACAAATATGGTGCTTTCTGATCTTTGATATTTTATATTTCATATTTTGCGGTTCAAAGAGAGTAGATTTATCTTGTTAATTTAGCTGCAGCGAGTAATAGAGGAAGGAAGAATGTTCTGAATTCTGACAGTATGCTTGTTCTTGATACCTCAAATTGTTAAGTTTCATAAGTTTGTTTGCTGCATTTGGTGTAAAATGATCTCAGGTATTGTACAATTGTGCTTCTCATTCTTTTTCCCCCCTTTTTGTCATCATGTGTTTGGCATGACATGATTAAGTACATCCATTTACCCCCCCTCCCCCCCCCCCAACATCTAGATCCTGAACAGGAACTAACATGTTTTAATCTGTAGATGCTTGGGGTCATTCACTGCTTAAGATGCCTTTGTTTTCATAGAGAGAGATGTTATTAAGCACAGAACACCTCTTCCATCTTCTCTTGGTTTTCAAATATTCCTCTATCTGACTCACCAATATTTCACTTGTTCTCAATTTTATTTGGCAACTTAAATAGTAATCAATAAATGTTTGTTGTATCGACCGTGTTAAAAATTATTGATTTCAACTATTAAAAGATACTCCCTGTTTTATAAGTACTGATCCATAAATTGATCCTTTTTTCTTTTTATTTTAATAATTTAGTTGCCTTCTTCTAATTAGTGATGTATTAGTTCCTTTTTTGATTATACAACTGATTGTGTACTATTAAATTAAATGGGTGTACCCAGTTTTTAAAATGATTTAAGTGAAATCACTAGTTGGACTTTTCAATTTTGTAAAATTTTATGGAACTTTAAGTTCATTATTAATCTAATTTTGATATATATATATATATATATTTAAATTGATTTTCATTGACGTGAGTATTATTTGTTACTTAGTTCGCTGGTCATGTAATAAGTCCTTTAACATAATATTACATTTATATACATTTTCTTAAGTCTCTTTAGAAGTATCAATCGCATGTCTCTTCATTTCTACTTTAGCCCACTATAAAAGTTGGTACTTCTCTTTTCTGGAAGGTCGACATGCAGGGACTCCTCTACATCATGCTGCAAAAAGAGGCCTTCATCAGACTGTGAAGTTGCTTCTCTCGCATGGAGGTTGTATACAATTTCTATCTATTACCTTAATCTTGTGTTTACGAGTATATTGGTCAAATTAGTAATTTGTGGTTCAAATTTCAGCAAATGCTTTGGTGATGAATGATGAGTGCCAAACTCCACTTGATCTCGCCAGAAGCAAAGGCTACAGCAATGTGGTTCGCACTATAGAGGTATTTTGTTCTTCTTACTATCATTTTAGCAAATCAGTTGTGTCATAAAATTTTCTACATTGTGATCATGGAATGAGCTTCCTTTTCTGATTATGCTTTTTAGGAACACCATTGCTTGTTCTCTGGTTGGTTGCGAGAGCTTTACGGGCCCGGCTTTCTTGAACTTCTTGCACCTCAATTACTGTCAAGAAAAGTGTGGGTGTCATATTTAAAATTTAGACATCTTTATGGCTCAATTTCTTTAGTTTCATGGCCTGTTATCTTATTTATGAAGACTCTTTTATTTTCTTTTTAGAATTTTATTTCACTCTTTTATATTTACAAGAAACTCAACCTTTTGATGATTTTTGTGCAGTTGGGTGGTTATTGTACCTTGTGGTTCACGAAATCTTAGAAAGCCTTTCAGGTTGGAGCTTGCTATATATGCCAGTCCACAGGTACTTATATGACTTTTCCTTATTTTCAAACTTGAATGAAATAATTTTCTTTTCTGTCTATGTCAAATTTGTAACTAGTACCATCTACCCTACTTGAGAACGCAGTCTGCTTATAGTTACAGTTCAATCATGGTGTTATCTAGATATTTTTCTTTCAAATCTCCCTCTCTCTCTCTCTCTCTCTCTCTCTCTTTCTCCCTCTCTCTGACACACACACACTCACTCACTCACTCACTCACACACATGCATGCAAGAGTGTGCCAGCACTCGCATCCAAAGTATGGGAGAAGAAGGGATCAATTGTCTTTACTGCCAGATGTTTATACAGGAATAGACTGCCTTCTTTGCTTTGTATTTATATCTTTCAAGATAATGGCGTTCTTCTTGTCGAACTTTACCATTTTGTGCAATCAGGATGCCCAGCCACGACTGATTATTCCATTGTGGAAGGCCAATCTAGAGGAACCAAATTTCAATTTGCCTGATCCAGCAGCAGTCGTATCTGATATTGCCAGCAGTAATTTCTCAACTTATAATATTACCGTTAACTGCGTTCATGGGTATAGGACCTGTAGGCGATCATTTTTTATCTTTATGCATAGTCTCGAGACGCTGGAGGCGAAGGCGAGGTATTAAGCCCTCCCAACAGGCAAGGAGTAAGTATATTGAATTTTGAACTAGCTTAGATGAAAGAAAAGCTTAAAAGGGTATACAAGATTTTGAACCTAAAAATTGCTTCTTCTTAATTCCCAATCAATTGCCATCTTTAACAGTTAGGCATGGAAAAATCAGGTCTTAAAGTAGCTTTGTGCATCGTAAATCTCCATGTGGGAAAAATGTAAAATGTGGGGGTGATGTTGGGGTCTGAAACCTATGGAGAGTAAGCGATGCTAATTGGAAGTTATGTTGGATGCATTCTCAGACCACAAATGTGACGATTATAGACAGATTCAAACTATTCTTCCGTGTAGGATTTGGCAATATTCTTTTGTCAGCTCTAGGCTGTGTAGCATCGCCTCAATGGAGCTGATAAGGCTGACGGCTATTCTATGCTGTAGCGGTAAAATTGTGATTGTGAACTTAGAGCATGATTGGCCAAGCTTAAGAATTTTGTAAAAGTTTCTTTTTTAACTAAGTACTTGTTTTAAAAAAGTAATCTTTTTAGGTCTAACAAGTTATTTCATTAGTAACTCAGGACCTTTTTATAACTTTGACCAATAAAAATAGCTTTTATGTAAACGTGAACTTATTTTCCTTGATAGTGAACTTTATAAGCTTAGCAAACTTAATCCAGTGTAGTACTACAGTACAGATTATTTTACTTGTATGTTGATGGAGGAGGAATGACGATGTTCCATCTGGTGTACAGATAAAGAGATGATATTGTAAATAATTATTTTTGATATTTACTTGCAGCAATGCACTGATAAAAGTATGACTTACTCTTTTTTGCTTCATCATTTACAGAGACACGAATTAAACTTGCACCTTTGAACGAAAATGACAAACAGCAATTGCAGCGGTTTTGCAATGCATGCAAAGGAATTCCTCAGGTGGAATACATATTCTGCAATGACTTTCTTACATTATTACTTGTACTAGTATTACTTGCAAGTATTTGAAGCTTAAGGGTATGAAAATTCAGGTGCCACGTCCAACCTTCCCTTTCAATACTCAAGTACCTCCTGCTCAAGCAACTGCACCGCCAAGTTCTGCTCAAGCAACTGCACCATCAAGTTCGGAAGATCAAGAATCAGCAGTGGCAATAAATGCCTCCCTTCAAGCTGCAGCACATGAAAGACCTCCATCTATTGATTCACGACCAGTTGCATCCACATGTTCGGCGAGCTCTGTAGATAGCGGACATCCTGGAAATAATTACAGTTGTGGGGAATCAACTACTCACAAGGAAAGTGGGACACTTAAGGAAGCTGGTCCAAGTGGAAGCCAAGCTCAGCATATCCAGACACAAAATAGCATTCGCATTGTTGGAATAACTCCTGAGAACCCATCTCCAGTCTCCATCCCATCGGCTCCACCCATTCCTGACGTAGTTGTTGACGATGGCCAAATTCACTATCCGTCAATTGACTCGAGTCCTGTTGATTTGACGTCTGCCACTGTGGATTCCTTGCCCGTTAGACGTGATGGGACAATAGATGATAATTCTACTTCATCTTGTACAATATGCCTTGATGCTCCAGTTGAGGGAGCTTGTGTCCCGTGTGGTCACATGGCTGGATGCATGTCGTGTTTGAATGAAATCAAGGTCAAGAAGTGGGGTTGCCCTGTTTGTCGTGCCACCATTGACCAGGTGATGCGAATATATTCTGTTTAATTTATGGCAGAGATGAAGCTGTTATCAGGTGAGTTCCCATGTACCTCTGTAACTTGTACTCTGAGTTCCCAGTTTCTATTTCAATTGGTTATCAAAAAATCTCATTTCTTAGCATCAAATACTTCTGAAGATAAGTTCTTGACATCAATTCTTCATTTTCTTGCAGATTGTAAATTATACTAAGACAAATGGCCAACTGCAGTATCAAATCTTACAGCAGAACACGAGAAAGGTACTGGAATCAAATGTGTGTATACAAATTTGTCTCGACGTTTGACCATTTGGAATCACTATGACAATCGTTTTTCCTCTTGAGGCAATAAATGTCCATCGATGTTATATATTGGCGTGTTGAGAAATTCTGTTAGACCTTTGATTGATCTTGAAGCTTGTGTGCAGACTGAAAATGTGTATAAAATTTCATGTTGAAACTGGTAGTTTCAAGTTTATTCTTCTCCTTCTGCTGTGGCTGATGAGTTTATTAGGTACTCAAGTGACGGTCCATATATACTGTTTCAGGATATGAATGGCTACTAACCGTAATCAATTCAACATGTTGCATGCATACGGTTCGTTATTATGAGAACACAAGCTAGATCAAAATTTTCAGTTTTCCCCTATATAAGCTACAAGCTACTACGTTTGACTTAAAAAGGGAAACAAGATAATCTGGCTTTTGTTAGATCTCGTCTTCTAATTATTCTTGATAGATTATAACCTTAGACAGCATAATTATTGCTTTATTTAAAGTTAATCTCTTTCTCTTTGGCATAAATTTTATTCGATTTGTTTATAACAATAATGGAATAGCTACTGCCTACTAGGATAGACTTCTTATTGAATCTTCACCTTTGGTAATTCGATTTTCATTTTGTAAGATATAAGTTTAACTTGCTTAAGAGTCAAGGCAAAAGTTATCCTCTGTTGTAGTGAACTTATCCATATATGTTTTAAATGAAACAATACGTGGAGTAACTTCAGATATATAACAATAAATGCAAGATGTGCAGGTAGAACGACTCATCAAATTCTTCAAGCATCTGGGCAATTCTAATGTCGGGAAAAAAGACAAGGGGGGGAATTATATTCTCAAATATTGTATAGAAAGTTTTGTATGGAAATGCACATGGTAACACTTTAATTGGTTGTTACATATCTCGTGGGGCAAAAGAATTTTTCAAGAATAAATGACATCCCCTATATGTTTGGAGGGAGATTATTTTTACTTCTTTATTCATTATCGGAAAAAATTTTAACATTCCATTAGTATTCTTGACAAATAAAAAACTTATATATATGTTCAAGAATGTCAGTATAACAATAAATTGGGCTCTATATATAGATCCACAAATTAGTTCTTGATTTGCCTATAAGGTATAATGTGCTACTCCTATGGTCCTAACGTATCAAAATTCTGTTCCCATTTCCTCCTCCAAAATTGGCC